>JBDJHY010162213.1:0-12570 GCA_039654485.1 Withania somnifera | reverse complement strand
AAAAACCCCAATCTGCCTGCTACATGAAAAAAATACTCCAAACTCAATGAAAGCGACAAAATGACCATCGAAGGTCGTTTGAGAGAAAAGGACCCAAACCAAATCGATTAAAAAGGGCTACTTCTCAACTTTCCATAAATACCCTCAAAATGAGTCCGAATACCTCGAAAAGTGCACCAATGGTCAAACGAGCCTAAAATCACCATTCTAGAGATGATAAAAGAGTCAGAATTGTGATCCAATGCTCCGATTGCCAAAATACATCCCAGGCTCCAAAATGAGCATTGTTTAACAACTTAGACTCATAATGAACACCCCAAGACACAAATAAAAGATCCAACTAGACCAAACTTGGCATTCCAAATCTAATAGGGCACTAGAATTCAGATCCTACACTCCAATCATCATAAGCCACCTAGGCTCCAAAATGAACCTCGACTGAGATGAATTTCCATAATTCAGCTCAAACTATGAATGAACACTCTGGAACATGAACTAAGGGTCCAACTATACCAAAGTTAATGTTCTAGAGCTAACTGCGCTATCAAAATTTGATTCCAAGCACGTTTACTGAGAATTCACTCCTAAGTTCCACTATTTTAAGGTTAAGCCTTCAAAATAGGAAAACTGAAATAACAGTCGATAGAACTGCCAGTGGACCAAACAATAGTCTCAGCAAGTTACAAATGACATGGGGTAACTAAAAGAAAGCTCTAAACACCAAAGAAACTTAAATACAGATAAATTACCACGCTGGTCATTATAGCTATTTATATTTACATATTATTTATAAATTAGGCAACAACAAATAAATCTTTATGCTATTACAGCTTTGTTGGGGCTGTCTTGAGTTCCCAAACACCTATAAAAAATATATTTCTTTATATCGTTATAATGAAAGTATTCAAGAACCGTTATAACAATAATTTCACTATTTAGAGAGACCTTAATAAAAAGAATAAGTAGTTCTTGTGTCCACGCTACCAGATTCAAGATTTACATTCTAACACGTAATTTTTAATGCCAATATGCAAAAATAACTTTCTGACCCAAAGTGTAATACCCCATACTTTTTTCATGATAAAAAATTAGTCTAAACTAAAATTTTCTTCCGAGGTAGAAGTTTCCTAAAATTCCCAAGTGTACGAATACAAATGCTATTTCAAGAAAATCTTTTATATAGATGTGAACATCCACTCTTATGTGTTTCAAGTCCTTTGTATATGTGATAAGTTCCCAAGTAACCTTTAGTACGAACTTGAGTTGATATTCCTTTTTATCGGGCTAGTTTTTCATCCAAGATTCTACAAGGGTCAAATTTAAATGACCATATCCCCAAAAATATAATGATTTGTGTGACCAATAACCTATATATTTAAATCCATTTTAATTTATTTTCCAATATAACAAACCCTGCGCCAATTCGAGTTTGGAGTAAAATATTATGTCCATTTTAGTGAAGCATTATTAGGAAGACCCCTAAGAAGGGACCTCAGTATGGACCGCTCCTTAATTGTACGACCAGTATTGAATTGGTACAGACAATACAATCCAAAAATTACCATTTTATTCTAAACTTTTCTATGGTTATTTTAGTTCATTTTGGGTGTTTAAAAGTTGTATATCACATAACAAAGTTGTTTTCCCTCAGAAACAAAATCAAAACACTCAATTCTCAAGAAATTCTCTCAAAGCTAACATAGGGTTCTTCCTTTCCAATTCAGTAACCCAAAAACCTTTAAGTCAAAGAATTTAAGATAGAAATAGAAGGCTTCCAACCCAATATTTGCTATGTGTTCCCACTCAAAGAACTCTATAAAAGAGTTTAGTTTTCAAGATAAAATCTTCTCTCCAAAAAATCAAGTACTCTTCCTCAAGATCAAGAAGGTCAAGTATCCACCAAATTTTTTGGTCAAAAAGATTCATAATCAGGTATGTGGGTATTTAACGAAGGTCTCTTTTACCTTCATTCTCAAAGTTTAATAGTTTGCAAGAAAATTACTACTAGTTTCAAATTTGGGTTCTAACGAATCATGTTGAATACTCATTTCTGGTTATTTCTGACGATATTTAGTCCTATGATTTTACAATGTAAATTTCTCATGGATTTCATAAATATTTATGGTTTACACACCATATGTGATTTGACATAATATTTACATGGCCTAATTGATTTTTGATAAATCTTCATAGATAGATCTTATGGTATAAGATTTTAGTAAGAATTGGATTCAAGAACTATGTTATTCCATAATTTTCAAGTATTAAGCATGATTTATGATATTGAGCATATCATCGTATGAAGTTCTCATAGTTTATCAAATTGATATAAAGCTTTAGACTTTATGGTTCTTCATTATAGCCAAAAATATGATTTTCATATTATGCATATTGTTATCATGTTTTTAGCATGAATTTACGGATATGAGATTTTATGAAGATCCGACTCAACTTAAGGATTTTAACACTAGATATGCTACTAATATAATATACAGATTTGACATTAGATATGCTACATATATATTATAAATTTTCTTCGAGAAATTCTCTTGGACCAGGATCATGAATCTTTTAGAAATCACACATGCCATAGATATATAGATATAATGATCTATATAGATATGTATAAATATTTTGGAAGGATTATTCAACACCGAGAGAATAAGAGTTAACTAACTCAAGTTCTATAACTACGTGTCATCGTAGGTTTACTGTTTGAAATTACATAGGAATAATTACTAGATCCTTAGTAGATAGGTCTTATACCTCGGTAAGGTATAGGGAACCCCTCTAGTCGGGATTGTAGATTGGACACTATAAGCTCAAATGGTGTATGTCGGTTAGAAGAAATTCCCACCTTGTTCAACTTTCAATTTTAAAATATGATTAAGCATGTTACATGACTCACTAGTTGACAATATATATTGTTATTTTTATTATTATTATGATATTTAGTTTTCAAGTATATTTTTAGCTATATGTGAGTCATTGCAACTCAGTTTTCAGTTACCGTTTACAGTTCCACATTTCAGTATAGTCTATGGCTACATATTTAATGCATCATATATTTGAATCATTTTAGAGCTATATGTGATTTATCTTAGTCCATGGTTTTCTTTAGTTATTTAGCCCAATTATCTTAGTTCAACATGGTTTCTACATGACTTTACATGTTTTTATTTAAAAGCTACCAAATCCTCCAGTATTTTTTATACATGTAGTCAGTCTTTATTATCTCATGGTCCTATCTTTTACATGTTAAAAGAATTTATAATTTCTCAGTCCTATAGTTGATATATGTTCCAGTTCATAACTTTAATATATTTATAATTCCAGTCCTAGATTATGCATATTTAATTGCTCTTATATCCAAATTTCAAACAGTTATTACATAAACTCACATACCAGTACATTCAAAGTATTGATGCATACTCTATGCCTGTATTATTTCATAATGTAGATGTAGAATTTTCCTTAGTTCATGAGTTGTAAGTGACAACAGAATTCATATGTTGGGTTCTCAATCTTTGAGGATATACTCAAAGTCTTTAACTTATGTTATTTTCTTTTTTTCCAGTTATTTAGAGCTTGTTTAGGGTTTGTCCCAGTATTAGTAGAGGCTTCATAGATATATAGTAAAAAGTTGTATTCAGTTTTCAACTAATGTATTTTTCAGTCATGAAACTTTTGTATTATTTATTTATAGTATGAAAGTTAGACCATGTATATCTTCCATATTATATCCTAGTTTAGTGTTTTATATGTTATGACAGGCCAAGGGTTAGCT
The DNA here is from genome assembly GCA_039654485.1 of Withania somnifera. Taxonomy (NCBI): domain Eukaryota; kingdom Viridiplantae; phylum Streptophyta; class Magnoliopsida; order Solanales; family Solanaceae; genus Withania; species Withania somnifera. Next base: position 8,783 of record JBDJHY010162213.1, on the reverse strand, counting down.
TGTATCCATACGTGGTTTCAAGTACCCTGTTACGTCTAGGGTATAGACTGAGGGCATAAGTAAGTTGGTATCAGAGCACAGAGTTCAAGTGTCCTAGGGTATCTATGAATCCGTGTTAGTAGGATCTTATTTATAGCTGTGACAACCGCACTTTTATAAATAAGTGATTATAGATATTTAAGAAATTTTTTCCTTCTTTCATACTCTAAATCGTGTAATAGAGCAGTCCTTGAAGAAACTTGTGCATAGTTGATCCTTACTCAAATTCCTCTAGCTAGAAGTAAGTGAAATTCATCTTTCAGATAAAGCCAATATAAAATCCCAAGGTTGTTTAAGGGCTTAAGATTAGCCCCCTAGTGAATTCGGTCCTGTTGACTCGTGTTATTGAAATAGCATAAGATACATGCTTGGTTCCTTAACCTTTTTGTAGGTAAGACCTTTGAGAAATAAGTATGGCATAAAATGTTTGAGTAGTAGTAGTTTCACTGTAAGGTAGTGAATTGGGATTTTATGGTCCATAAGTAGTAGAATGACCCTAGATTTAGAATTTTAAATTTAAAGTTCGAAGGGTAGCAATAAATAGATTGGAATAATGATAGAATAAAATAAGTAGTCAGAGTCATGTACCCATAGAAATCTATATGAGATAGTATATTAACATGAGAGATTGTATGTTGAGAGAGTTATATGTGGATATTTTAGTGTCATTGGGTATTTTAGCATAGAGAGTGATAACTGTATATTTACATGGTGTTCATAAAAGATTAAATTTAAAAAGAGTGATAGGTAGTCAATGTTGGAGTCTTTTAGCATAGTTATTGTTTTAGCTAACTTGAATTGGTATAAACCTAGGGGTGTGATTTTAGTAGGATATGAGGAGAAGAAAAGATTATTAAGTCTTATATAAGGTGTTTAAGTGTGCTAATTGGTGTATGAGTTGTGAAATAATGATCTTGGAGGTAAGAGGAAGTTAATATAAGTATCCTAGAAAGAAGTAGACTAGAGAGAAGTTTGAGGAAAAGTTTTAGCATTTGCAAGTTCAATACTCTAGAGAGAGAGTTTAACAGTCATATGATTAGTAATGTCCCATCCATGTATAGTAAAGTGAGTTTATCCTAGTTTGAAAATGGAATAGGTCCACAGATTTAGAATATTAGCTCTGATCTAATGGAGGGGGGGATGATATAGAGTAAGGATGGATATAAACCAGGCCTCAAGAATTAGATGATATTGATTTCTTGAAGAGAGTTATGATGAGGCATTTACCTATTCTTGCTCGCAAAAATTCTTTAAAATTCAGTTATTATAATACTACTCATGTCCTTAATGTTGGTATCATACCCATGACCCATGCTTATGTACTTCAGATATATTCATGTGCATACTCAATTCTCAGAATAAGGAGTGATAGTTTCATCTCATCAACTTCAATCTTATCCCTAAGGTTATGAATTCCAACCTTTTATTATATAGCTCATGATTCATTGACTCATGATTTTCAGTAAGTTAAGTTTTATGAACCCATGATATGTCCACAGTAACTAGCAGTATCATATTATGTTATTCATTCCCTCAGATCACATCCCTTGGACAATTTCGTGCCTATGGTACTCTATTCCTCAAACTCTAAATGAATGTCAAAGTTATCTGCATTATCCTTTTTGTACTAGTTTCTCTTGTTCTAGACCTTTAGTGACCCTCCTCAAGCTATGATAATGGTGTTAATAGTTGAAAAATAATAGGTTTGAAAGTGTTTGCTTATATGCTTGCGAATATGGACTAGCAAGGATTAATGACTCATTGCTTAGAAATTAAGGTTGATTATGGTTGGTGGTGAGAAGAAAATTATATTGAGAGTGATAGCTTTTAGTAGATATAGATTTTGGTTCACCCTTGTTGAGAATAGTATTATTACCTTGTGGATAGTATGTTCTACCTCCAGGTTAGGCTTGAACAGAGGGAGATCACACAACTGGATTTAGCCCTTAGAAATCTTGACGGGAGCACGAAGTTTCGGCAAGTGATGTATAGCATTTTGAAAGAAGTGGAATAATTTACAATTATTATTGAGCTTCAGAGCTATTAGTTGTGTTACTTGAGAAATAGAATCTTTCTCTCGTTTTCTATTCTATGCTATAAAGTTTCAACCGAGGGTCCTTATGTTTAAGTTTACACCATCCATATCCCATGAACCTACATTGGTATACTAGAATAATCAGGCCATATTAAAATCTTTTAGTATGATGTCTCACTCAGATCTGCCCTCAAATTCTTCTCCCTGAATGCTATTGGGACTCCTTACATGGAAAGCATAAGGAAACATATACTTCTCTTCTAGTGACCTTAAGAAATTTCATTATATTATCTAGTACCTCACAGTTCTATATTGCATTCATGTTATGAATGCTTTAGTAGTTATAAATTCTCTATATGAATGAGTTTTTTTTATAGCTTTATAAGTTAGTCAAGAATCAGACAGATGGACCCAGTGATTTTCCTTCCTTTATTCTAGCCTTGAACTCACAAGATTCAGGTTGATGAATACTCCATGTGATTCCTTGTATGTATTCGCATGATATACAACTCAACTGAATTCTTGCTCCCAGACTATATCAGTCCCAACCCTAATAGAGACTCTGTATTAGAATTCTATTTCATGAGTAAGGGTTTCGATATCTTCATCCCATTTATAGCCTTCATAATTAGACATGATGGTTGCATATTAGGATGAAGTATCTATTTCGTCTCTGAAGATACGTCTCTTAGTTTTCGTGCTTTCAAGAAACTCTTTCATGATTTCCATGTGTCCATTAGCATCAAGTATGTTCATCTATGTTTTTGATCAAGTTCAGTTAAAATGTTCCAGTTCATCCATGTACTCATCTAATATCATTTTAGTACTCAGTTCTATCAGTTCATGCCTAGTTTCCCTAATTTCAACCTTCATTCGAGGAAGAAAGATTTCAAAGGGGGATATATTGCAATAAACTATATATTTTTCATGCTAAAAAACTAGTCTAAATAAAAAATTTCTTCTAAAGCTAGAAGTTTCCTCAAATTTCCAAGTGTACGATTACAAATGCGATTTCTAGAAAAGCTTTGACAATTGATTTTTCTATGGTGTACATATATGTGTACATTTATTATTATGTGTTTCAAGTCATTTGAATATGAGATAAGTCCCCAAGTATCCCTTAGCACAAAGTTGAGTTGATATCCTATTTTACTGGGCTAGTTTTTCATCCAAGATTCTACAATGCATAAATTTAAATGATCATATCTCCCAAACTATAATAATTTGTGTGACCAATAACCTATGCTATTAAATATGCTTTAATCTAGTTTGTTATGTAAAAAGACGCGAGTAAACTGTTATGCCTATTTTAGTGAAGCACTGCCAGACAGACCCCTCAGGATGGACCTCAATACGGACCATCCCTTAATGGTACAACCCGTACTAAGTTGGTATGGACAGTACCGACCAAAAATTACCATTTTTGTTCTACACTTTCCCTAAGGTTATTTTTGTCTTTTTCCAAACTTTTTAGAACCACTGTAAGTCGTCTTAGGTGTTTAAATATAGTATATTACGTAACAAAACAACCAATTCTATAGAAATTCTCTCAAAGCTAACCTAGTTTTCTTTCTTTCCTTTCAATAACCTAAAAACCTTCAAATCCAAGAATTCAAGATATAAATAGAAGGCTTCCACCTAATGTTTCCTATGTGTTGCCACTCAAAGAACTCCATCAAAGATTTTAGTTTTCAAGATAAATCTTCTCTCTAAGAAATCAAGTGTTCTTCCGCAAGCTCAAGAAAGTCAAGTCTCCACCAAAGTTTTTGATGCAAAAGTTTCATAATCAGGTATGCTGGTACTGAATGAAGGTTCCATTCACCTTCATGCCTAAAGTTTCATAGTTTTTAAGTAAATTACTACGATTGTCAAATGAGGTTTCCTACCCCATTTATGAGTTATGTTGAATACTCATTCCTGGTTATTTCTCACGATATTTACTCCTATTGCAAGTTTTTCATGATTTTAAATAATATTTATGGTTTAACCATCACATATGGTTTGACATGATATTCAAATGACGTAATTGATTTTTGATAAATCTTCATAGATAGATCTTATGGTCTCAAATTTTAATAAGAATTGGCTTCAAGAACTGTGTTTCTGTGATTTTCATGTATCAAGCATGATTTATGATATTGAACATATCTTAGCATGAAGTTTTTATACTTTATCAAATTGATTTAAAGCTTCAGATTTATGGTTCTTCATTATAGCAAAGAGTATGATTTTCATATTATGCATTTGGTTATCATGATTTTTGTATGAATTTATATACATGAGATTTTATGGAGCTCCGGATCAACTTTACATATTTTAGCACTAGATATTCTACTCATATATTATATGAATTTGACATTAGATATGCTACATGTATATTATGAATTTTTTTTGGGAGCAAAAGTCTCCCGTCTTGTGATCATGAAACTTTAATAAATCATGAATGCCATAGATAGATAGATATGATGAGCTATATAAATATGCATAAGTTTTTTTGGAGGATATTCAGCACCGAGAGGACAAGAGTTAACTAACTTAAGTTCCATAACTACATGCCATTGTACGTTTACTGCTCAAAATTACCGAGGTATAATTATAGGATCCTCAGATAGATAAGTCCTATACCCTGAAAAGGTATATGTCACCCTCAATTCGGGATTATAAATTGGACATCATAAGCTCAAATGGTGTGTGTCGGTCGGTTAGAAGAAACTCTCACCTTATTCATTTTTTGATTTTAAAATATGATTAAGCATGTTTCATGACTCACTAGGTTACAGTAGATATTACTATTTTCATTATTATTATGATTTTCAAAATTCAAGTATGTTTCAACTATGTGTGATTCATTGCAACACAGTTTTCCGTTACAGTTTGTATTTTCAGATTTTAGTATAGTCTATGACTACAGATTTTAATGCATGATATGTTTGAGTCATTTTATCTCTGTTTATGATTTATCTCAGTTTATGGATTTATCTTTATCCATGAGTTTACTTCAGTTATCTCAGCCTAATTATCTTTGCTTCAGCATAATTTCTACATGACTTTACATGTTTTACTTAAACACACTCTAAGTCCTCTAGTATTATTTTTATACATGTAGCAAAATTTTATTATCTCATAGTCATAACTTTTACTTGTTGAAAGCAATTGTGATTTGTCAGTCGTGCAGTTCAGATATGTTCTAGTTCATAGCTCCGTAATAGATATGCATATTTAAATGCTCTCATATCCATATTTCAAACATGTATATATTTCATATATTCAGCTATATTTTGAAAGTTATTGCATAAACTCACATACCAGTACATTTAAAGTACTGACACATACTTTATGACTGCACGGTTTCATAATATAGATGAAGGATTTGCCTCCGTTCATAGATAGCATGTGCTAGTAGAATCCCAGGCAGTAGATGGTTAATCCCGATTGTTTGAGGGAAATATACTTAGTCTTCAACTTATATTATTTCCTTTTTTTGTTTCCAGTTATTTAGTGTTTGTTTGGGGTTTGTCCCAACTACTCATCAGTAATAGTAGAGGCTTCATAGATAGTTAGTAAAAAGTTATAATTAGTTTTCAAATAATCTATTTTCAGTCACAGAACTTTTATATTATTTATTTATAGTATGAATGTTAGACTATGTATCATCTTCCGCTTTATATCCTAGTCAAGGTTTTATATGTTATGACAGGCCAAGGATTAGCTTGGAGCTACTCGTGGTTTCAATTATCATGTTAAGTCCAGGGTATAGACTCAGGGTGTGACACAGAGACAATACTTCTTGTAGATTATACACGTGGAATAGCATAGACTTTCATGTTTTAGAATATGCGATAATGGCTCAGATGAGTCGCTTAAGAGTTTAAAATAGTCTTTCTGAAACTGGATATGTAACTAGTAATTTAAAGCAACATGAAGCAGAAAAGACACACTTCTGGACCTACTTTAGGAATCAGATTACAAATGATCCCCCTATCAACAACACTAAATGAACAATCTCACATATGTTTGTAACATAATAGAAATATAAGAAAAGCTAATTGTATTCTAACAGTGAAAAGAAAGCAAGTGAACTTTAGAGTGTGATAGGCTAGCACCTAGAATTCTGAAATGCTAGAGTAGAAGTAAGTTAGGATACTACATTTAACAAGTAGAAATCTTAGAACACGTAGGACAATGCTATATCCAGCATCCCACATTTCTTAAATTAAGGTATTGTTTCTAAGACTACGCTTATCAATTGATGCTTCAATACAGAAGGATACCTTTTTCTTGAGAGAGAAGGAGGGTATCGAGAATAATACTGTAAGTTCAGATAATTAGTAAGTACAATAGTTAAAGTACCTTGAACAGACATAAATTATAAGGTTGAAAGTCAAAAACCTTATTCGGTATGTCTGAAAACATTCTGATTTGTAAACAAAAGGCCGAATTAATTTACGGATGTCTTAGTTTTATAAGTCACATACCCAATACACGAGCTTTCAGATTAAGAAGTTAATACAAATAGAAAATTAGTTGTATTTTACATTTAAATTATAGAATTAGTTTGGATTCATGAACAAAACTAAATTCATAATATTTACACAAGTTAACAATCTAGATCATAAGAAAGAGTGGTATACATTTATAACAAAAAAATAACTAAGAAGATTTTTCAAATGGTAAATGTGGATAGTTGCATTATGTGCAAGTTGTTTTTTGCAACATAGTTGTGGAAAAGACTATTTGTGCTGTTTGAAGAGTCTCTTGTGACTTTATCTCTATCTCATTTGTTTGTGATTGTTAGATATTGGGGTTCTAACATGTACGGGGCATTATTATTTGGATGCATGGTTCTCTAGTTGTGGTGTAGTATGTGGATAGAGCATAACCTTGACATTCTGAGATTTATTTATTTTAAGAGAACATGCTTGGGGAAAACAGTCTGTCCGAATTTTATAATGGAGCAAAGAAATAGGCGTTTTACATGATATTCCTTCAACCTAACTTTAATTAGATTGGACAACCTTTTTTATCACATACAATAGTACATTAGGTTCGGTAAAATTGTATTCCTCCTTTACATACTCTTTTACCTCTATCATATATTTTCTTTAGTTTTCAAATATACAAACAAATATAGAAGTTAAGCAATTTAGTATTAGCCAAGATGATACTTTTTCAAAATTTCTCTAGAAGAAGTGCTTTCATATACAAGTTCCCAAGGATGTTTACCTTTTTACACTATACTGATGATAACCGCACATTCATTGATAAAAAAAGATGACAAATGACAACATATATAAATACATTGTAGTGAAGCAGATGTGCACACACCTTCTACTGCTGTGCATCTTGTGGAGGACGCTAAAATAATGAAAACTGTAGATCATCAATCCACTTTTCGCTTGTAGAAGCCATATAACTGTTTGACAATTCAAGAATTTTAGTGATCTGAGAAACTGATGACTCATAAAGCCAACAGAGGCCATTACAACCTCTACAAATCTAAGGATCAAAATATAGTAATTTAACATATTTGGATTCTATGTTGCTTGGACTCTTCAAAAATATTAATAGTTGTAGGTTACTTTAAGTAGTGTATTTTTGAAGAATCCGGCACGTGCCCAACATCGAATGTTAAGAGTCCACACAACTAAGTTTGGTAAGATATATTTAATTTTGTCTCAGCTAACCGAACAATGAATTCTACATATAGAGAATAGAGAAGTTGTCAGTGATTTGATTGTGCGATCAAGATGATTACCTCTAATGTATTGGTGTGTTTTGATGAAATTCACCTTAAGTGGGGATTTTTGCAAGAGGAAAACTTAGTCCAAGTCAATAATTTTGGTAGAGAGAGGGCATATTGATAGAATTTCTTAATACTATGATGCTCTATTATTCTTTAGCATAAACTGAGCTATGCTATCTCATTTTGTAATTTTGTAATATTTATGCATTTCTACAATCGAATTTTGAATATGTTAACTAACCTTATACCACAGGCGTCAAAATATTTGTAATCCCCCCAAGATAACAACAACAAACGCAGTCAATAACAGTGGCAACAAAGCAGTAAAAGGCAGTGAAAATTGTATCTAACAATAGCAGCGAAAGAGCAGCAAAAATAGCATGAAATTGTAGCATAAAAAAGATATTTATCGACCTCAAAATAGCATCAAAATACTCTCATGTCAACAGTTTTGATAGAGATGGGGCATATTGACAGATGTACTTAACATAATGGAGATCTATTATTCATTACCATAAACTGAGATAGGAAATCTCATTTTTGTACTCTTGTTATATTTATGCATTTAAGAAATGCGTTATAGTTGAACTTTGAGTACGTTAACTAATCTTATATCACAGCCTTAAAATATTTGTAATCCCCACAAAAGAGCAGCAACAAATAGCCAATAACAATGGAAAAGAGCAGCAAAAGACAACCAAAGTTGGATCCAACAGAAGCAGAAAAAAGAGCATCCAATAGTAATATCAAAAGTGATATTTATCGGCCTCAAAATGACATCAAAAGTCTGTCAACGGCACTTCAAAAAAATAACAAACATTCTATTTAATTTTGCATCTATAGGCAATAACTTTTTTCTAAAGTTCAATGTTATAGATGATTATTATATGTTTTTATCTAGGAGTGAGTAGCAAATTAGTGACAAGCTCAGTAAAATAGATACACGTAAATACACTTTTTTTGGGG
>JBDJHY010162212.1:0-22295 GCA_039654485.1 Withania somnifera | reverse complement strand
TAAAATGCCTCAAAAGAAGCCATCTGAATACTGGAGAGGTAGCTATTATTAGAAAAAAACTCGAATAATACCAAATGCTGATCCTAAAAACCACCAAAATAAAGTACACTGCACACAATATGTTCTCCAAAACCTGAATGGTCCTTTGGACTGACAGTCCGTCTGTGGGTAAAATTTTGTGTTGATAACCTAAGTACCCATACCCTGCTAAATAAACCTCTAAAACTGAGATGCAACTTGGTATTGCAATTAGAGATGATAAAAACAAGAACACCATGAAGTCTAACCACCTAATCAAGATAGATATGGGATAACTTCTTTACTCTTTATGAAGTATGAATATGAATGAAGTGCACATACTTATATAGCCTCTCCACAATAGCCTAAATGGAGTCTTGGCTATGAGAAGTCCGAACCAAGCCTAAAATGAAATCCATAGTGATGTATTCCCGCTTCTGCTCAAGAATGGGAAGTCACTGCATCAAACCACCTGGTATCCTGTGCTCAAACTTAACCTACTGATAGTTCAAACAATGATACACAAACTCAGTGACATCCATCTTTATACCACTCTTTTAGTATATCTATCTCAAATCCCTATACATCTTTTCCGCACCTAGATAGATGCAATAATGAGAAATCTAGGCCTTTTAGAGAATCAAGTTATCCAAATAACCAACCTTAGGAACACAAATCTAACACTCAAACCTCAAAACACCATATGAATCTAATGTAGGTCTCTAGGGATCACCTAGAAACACCCAATCACGTACATCACCAAATTTGGGTCCTTAAATAGAAGTTGTTATATTTGATCAATCAAATATAGAACGGGCCTTAATACTGTCTAGAATATAGCCTAAATCTGTAAGCTCAAGTTGAAGAAATTAATTAGTGAAAGACTGAATGTCTAAGGCTAACGGCCTCTTAAAAACTGATAAACTAGAAAAGATACCCATACTCATTGACTTCTAGCACAAGGCATTCGTTACAACATTTTCCTTGCTTGAATGGTTCAAATTAGTAATATCATAGTCCTTCTGAAACTCAATCCATCTTCGTTAGCGAGCACTAAGATCCCTCTAACTCATAATATACTGAAGATACGATGATTGGTGAAAATTCACAATAAACCCCATAAAGTTAGTGGCTCCAAATCTTGAGCGCGAAGGATACCACAGTTACGTACAAATCATAAGTTGGGCAGTTATGTTCATAAAACTTCAACTGTCTCAAAGAATAAGTAATAACATGACCCTACTATAATAGAGCACAACCAAGACCAACACCGGAAGCATTGCAATAAACCAAAAACCTCTGACCCTCAACCGACAATGTCAAATAGGAGCAGATGCCAAGATAGTATTAAGCCTCTGAAAACAAGCCTCACACTCATCCGACCACTGGAAAGAAAAATAATTTCTAGTAAAACTAATCAATGGCACCATTATGGAAGGAAACCCATCAACAAATCCATGGTAGTAACCATAAATTCAAATAAAGTTATGAACCTCGGTAGGAGTAGTTGACCTCGGCCAATCACGATAATAAAAATCTTAGTCAAATCTACTATGACACCCACATTGGACACCACATGTCAAAAAATGCAACTGAATCAAGCCAATACTCACAATTTAAGAACATGGCATAAGGCCTATGATCTCTAAAAGTTTGAAGAACAATCCACAAGTGCATATCATGTTCCTCTCTACTCCTCGAATACACCAGAATGTTATCGATGAATATAATATCAAAGGAATGAAGATAGGGTTTGAGCCACAGTTCATCAAATCCATAAAAGCTACTGGGCATTACTCAGCCTAAAAAACATTACTAGCAAATCATATTGACCATGTAGAGTCCTAAATGCCATCTTAGGGATGTCCTTCGCCGTAATCCTCAACTGGTGGTATCCAGATCTCAAATCAATCTTAGAAAATATGCGAAAACCCTAAAGATGGTCATATAAATCATTAATTTGGGGCGTATGATACTTATTCTTGATAGTGTCTCCATTAAGATACCTAAATAAATATGCATTAGCATAGAACCATATTTCTTCTTCAAAAGTAGTATAAGAGCACCCCAAGATGAAGCACTAGGATGAATAAATCCTTGTCTAATAGATCCTGAACCTGGGTCTTAAGATCTCTCAATTCAAAAGGTACAATACTGTAGGGGGAAATGGAAATGGGCCTAGTGCCCAGCTCTAACTCAATACCAAAGTAAAAGCCTTTCTCAGGTGGTAGGCCAAGGAGGTCATTGGAAAGCACATATGAAAACTCATTAACAATAGGTACTGACCATGAGATGAAGAATAGACACTCACGTCTATAATATATGTAAGATAGGCCAAATAGAAATGTGAGACTAAATGACTAGTTTGAATGCAACATATAATCCCCAACGGTATGTGACTTACGAATGCTACTACATGACTAGCGATAAAAATCAATGATCTCTTTGTGAGGACAACGAGTCCATGCACTATATCATATCAAAATAAACCATATCCAATAATATCAAATCATCCCATGTCTTAAAATCCCGAATAATCATAGAACAGGATCTCAAAACATGATCCGTAACTAAAGAATCACCTATTGGGGTAGAATAAATAATGGAACATGCATCAAGTCACTTAAAATAAAAAATTATAGAATAGTGTAAAGATGCATAGGATCAAGAAGAGCCTAAATCTAATAGAGCTAAAGAAAACTTATAAGATATAGAGCTAGGATTTATAATAAAAAACATCGAAGTCCTTTACCTCAGGTCTACTTGGGACCATAAAAAAATGTAGGTGTCCAGCATCATGACCAACATGGCGAACTATGAGCATACAATGGTAAGGAGAAGACCTGAAGCACCACTACCTGTACCTTGAGGTGGCACTGCCCTAACTGGTTGTGCTAAAAAAGGAGCTTGCAGAGCAGGAAGCTGAACCACAATCTGAATAATGCCCATGTAGGGATAATATATAGCCAAGTGGCCCATAGTGCCACACTCATAACATAGCCCCATTGTCTTGCCCTGATGAGACAAACGAGCCAAACTAAAATATCTACCATGGTATGAAGAACCTGAGCTAACACTAATCAACTGCTGACCTGATTACTGACCCTTAAACCTTTGAGAAGTATGTAAGGAGGATTGAATGGTAGGAATAGACTTTCCCTATTTATGATGCTAAGATAGGGTCCTACCTAAAGATCCAGAACTCTTACCAAATATCAAACTGCTGAATCAACCCTAATGACGTGTCCTCTTTCATTCCTAGATCTTTTACCACAACCAAGACCCTCTAAACTATGGGCATGCTCAAGAATTGCCTAAAAGGATGATCCTATAGCAACTAATACCTTAATAGTCTTATAAAACTTTGTATGAAAATCAAACACTAAATGACAGATCCTCTCTACCTTAATCGATGTATAACTAGTCCTATATGTAGACAGTCTATGAAACTCAACCTCATACTCTGTAACAGATATGGAACCCTATTGGAGTTTAAGAAATACTTCCCACATATGGATCTACTCAGTCCGAGAGATATACCTCTCTAAAAAGGCATCACAAAAGGAACCCAAGATATAAGTGTAGGATCAATAGACCTGGTCACAGAATAAGACCTCCACCACTTCTTGGCGAGGCCTCCCATGTGATACACTATAAAGTCTACACTATGAGTCTCTAGTATGCTGAGGTTATGCAACCCCTCCTAACACCTATCGATAAAATATCTCACTTCCTCGATCTTTGTACCAGTGAACCTCAAAGGATCCAATCTTAAGAATCTACCTAATGGTTTCTCATCAGAGTTAGACATAGGAAAATATGAAGGCCTGGCCAGTCTGATAGAACCATTACAAAAGTTTGGGTCCCCGTCATTCATATCATCAAGAAAGTCTTATGAGTCCATCTAACCAACTCAGCTTGCCTAACCACCAAAGTGTGAAAAATAGTGATACAAAAGCAATGGGCCATGAGAATGAATTGTGTACTCTCATCATAACCCAAAGTATCAGAATGAACAATTTTTCTACCATACTATGACATTCACAACATTATTGTGCAAAATAAAAGTAGAGAAGCCATAAAAAGTGATGAAGAGAAGAATCAACCACAAATAAAGAAGACTACACTCATAAGAACATGTCATAGTGCCTCATAGGAAAATTAGATAAGGACATAGAAACATAGCTCTAGTAGGAATCCTAATGTTGGTTCCTTGAACTTCCATGTTTTGATCACTTGTTCCTTGATACTTTATCATCATTTTGGAACTTGAGGTTCCATAAACCTCTTCTTACTTACGAGCTACCTTATTGGTGATGTAAGAATGAATACGAAAGTGAGAACTAACAATAACAAAAGAATAAACGATAGATAATAACACATAATGGTAGGAAATCGTACTAGAACCCTAAGGTGTATCAAACCAAAGAATATGTTAGATTAATCCTTGCCGAGCACCACACTCTTACGATGAATTCAAGGAACTAAAGCCCTAAGAAACCAAGGTTTCATTAAAAATTTATTAACCAGAAGCTTACTAAAGCTCAACATTCAACAAGTGTATTTTGTAATCAATATTCATCAAAGTCTAAGTGTGAAATAAAACCTACTTAGGCTATTTATAGTGCTAAGTAAATTATTACCAGATTAGCCTTCATGGTATTTAATTTAAAAAGTTAATTAGACTGAAATCACAAAGAAAAACCATTGGAGTAAGTGTGAAGTGGTCGGTGAAATTCCCATTCTTTCGTCCAATCCTTACCACCAGAAAAGTACAATCTTCATTGGACGACTCCATTGGGTGAACTAACCTACACTAGGAAAAACATTGGTGAGACCATTCTTTGTTGGGAGAAACGCCTTTTTTATTTTCCAAATGTTTCCACTAAACAATCCATTTAGATTTGGTCGGCTCCCATTCGGTGACCGGTCCCGGACCTGATGGTTCGTCCCTTTGGCCGTCCAATATCACTTATCCGGGATATTTATCAAGTCTTATTCCTAGATCCTTCTTAGTCCTTGATATGTTTTCCCATGCTATACTCCATATGAAATTAGGCCCTTCTATCTTCAAGAAATTATCCAACGAGTTCTTGTGCATGAGTAAACTTTGTAGCCTTTGCAGTTCTTAGGCTTGGCTTCGTATGAAGGGCCTTTTACTATGCATGGAGGTGGGGATATTCATATCATCCTATTTTTATTGGAAATAATATGTCCTCAAATTCTAGCTTTCATCATCGGCCATGGCTTTAAATGGAGAGAGGTCACTCATATTGAAGGTGGGGCGTACTTGGTATTCCGGTGGGAGATCTATTTTGTAAGCATTTTCATTGATATTTTCAAGAACTTTGAAAGGACCATCTCCTCTTGGTATCAAATTCCCTTTGCATTTTTACAGAAACCTCTCTTTTAAAATATGTACCCATACCCAATCTCCGGGTTCCAAAACCATTTTCTTTCTCTATTTGTTGGCCTTCTTTGCATTCTCATAATTTCTCTACTCAAGTTGGAATTGAACCTTCTCATGAATGATTCTCATCGCTTAGGATATTTTGTCTCCATCTAGGCTAACAATCATATTTTGAGACAAAGGGGTCAGATCCAAGGGGTTGAGGGGGTTAAATCCATAAAAACCTCAAATGGGGTCATGCCAATAGTGGAGTGAACAACACAATTTTAAGAAAATTCCACTAGAGGCAAATATTCTTCTCATGATGACATTTTCCTTGTAACCATGGATCTAAGAATTAACCCCAAGGTACTATTAACCACTTTGGTTTGGCCATCGGTTTGTGGGCAACATGAAGTCGAGAACATCAACTTGGTTCCAGGCCTACCCTACATTTCTCTAAAAAAATGGCTAAGGAATTTAGAGTCCCTATAACTCATTATAGATTGCTGGATCCCATGAAATTTCAACATATTTTTATCAACCAAGGATTCCATATGGGATGCATCAAAACATTTATTACAAGGGATAAAATGAGCCATCTTTGAAAATAGATCTACTATAACAAAGATGCTATCTTTTCCCCTCTTGGTTCTAGAGAAACCCAATACCAACTCCATTGAGATGTCTAGACAAGGTCCTTGGGAAGTGGGGAGAGGTGTAAAAACCATGTGGTATAAGTCTTGACTTAGCATGTTTACACTCAACGCAATGACCATAAATTTAGCCACATCTCTATGCATATTTGGCCAATAAATTTGCTCTTCAAGAATTAGCATGGTTTTATGAATGCCAAAATGGCCCATCAATCCTCTATTATGTGACTCTCTAAAAATAATTCTCTCCATGAGCTCACTAGCACACACAATCTTTTTTCTTTAAACAAAAATCCATCAAATTTGGATTAAAGGGAAGTTAGCCTATCCGTCATCCATCTTTCCCAATCCCATTATATGCATTCTTAAAAAATGTGGGCATAATTGGGGTCCTCAAGGTACAATTTATTTATAATTTTAGAACCCATCAATATAGAAGACAATTTACTTACCAATACATGATTCCTCGAAAGGGCGTTGGCCACCACCTAGTCTTTTCCATTTTATAATGAATCACATATGGGAAAGACTCTAGAAACTCAGTCCATTTGGTGTGCCTCCAATTTAGTTTACCTTGGGCCCGAAGGTGCTTCAAGGACTCATGACCAGTCCAAATTACAAACTCCTTGGGTAATAGGTAATATTTCCAATTTCCTAGAACTCGGATCAAAGCATATAACTCAAAATCATAGGTTGAAAAATTTAGGATGGCACCTCTAAGATTTTCACTAAAGTAAGCAATGTGCTTTTGGCCTTGCATTAAGATAGCTAGAATGCTTACTCTTCTAGCATCACATTCAACCTCAAATGTTTTATCAAAATAGGGAAATTGCAATAAAGGAGCGAAACTAATCATAGATTTCAAGGTCTCAAATGGTTTTGCTTGTTCGGCACCCCATGCAAAAGGTTTATCCTTTCAGATTACCTCGGTTAGAGATGTATAATTGGTACTAAAACCCCTAACAAATAGCTTTCCAAGCCATGGAAGCTTCTCACATCCCCAATAGACTTAGGGGTTGGCCAAGATTTTACAACTTCTATTTTGGATTCATCGACTTCAACACCTCTTGAGCTCATAAAAAATCCAAGAATACAACCTCATCAACACAAAAGGACAATTTATCAAAATTGGCATAAATGTTCATTTGTATGCATATAAAACATAGTTTTCAAATGATCTACATGATCTTCAAGGGATTTTCGATAGACCATGACATACATAACCACAAACTTCCCAATAAAAGAATTCATTACATTTTTCATTAGCCTTATGAAGGTACTAGGAGCATTCATGAGTCCGAATGACATAACCATCCATTCATAGATACCAAAATTGGTCTTGAAGGTGGTTTTCCACTCATCTCCTGGGTTCATCCAAATTTTGTGATACCCACTCCTCAAATCAAGTTTTTAAAACATACATGAGCCATTTAATTCACCTAGCAGATCATCCATATGAGGAATTGGGTGGCTATACTTTACCATTATCTTATTGATGGAATGAAAATCAATGTATATTTTACACAAGCTATCCTTTTTGGGTACCAAAAGAATTGACACCGTACATGGGCTTATACCTTATCTCACATAGACCTTGTTAAGAATGTTCTCAACTTTCCTTTACAACTCCTTAGTATCTTTTGGGTTACTTCAATAGGTCGGGTTGTTAGGCAATTGATAGCCCAACACAAAGTCTATTTGATGTTCAATGCCATGAATTGGTGGAAGCCAAATTTGATAGTTCTTCCGGAAAGATATCCTTGTAATCCTACAAAACAAGGGAAATAGAATAGGGAAAATAAGAAATAGAGGGGTCAGTATATAAAACATGATCCTTATGCGTGATAAGGACCAATGAGATTTGGATTTCCAATTCCTCATTTATCTCCTTATAACTCCTCAAGATCAACACTTTTCCCTTCCCTTTCAATTTCCTTTTCTTCTCACTCTCATCCTCAAGCCTAATCTGTTTGGCGACATCTTCTCTTTTACACACTTTCTACTTCAATACTTTCATTCAACCATTGATGACACTCACTTGAGAGGGTAGTAGTGGGCGGAGTACATATTTACGACCATCCTTCCTTAGGGAGTAGGTGTTTGTTCTCCCATAATTCTTTGTTTGTTAGTCGTATTTCCAAGGTCTTCCAAGTAGTACATGGCAAGATTTAATGGAAACTACATCATGTAGGAGTTCATCATGGTAGTCCCTAGCTTTTAACATGATATTCACTTGTTGGTGAACTTTAATTTCTCCACATTCATTCTACCATTAGAGTTTTTATGGGGTAGCATGCATGGAGGTAGTTACCTTAAAATGATCTACCATAGTAGTACTAGAAATATTAGCACGATTTTCGCTATCAACAATCAAGGCGAACATGGTCCTTGATGAGACATTTAGAATGGAAGAGTGTCTTTGACATGATTCATCCATAGCCTTGCTAACCATTGCCTGAAGAACCACATAATTTGGAATGGAAATCTTTCCTTCTTTTGTCCATGCATCACTAACTGAGAATCTCTTATTCATCATACCACTAGGGGCTGAAATTTCTCTTTCCTCTCCACTAAAGCCATACTCCTTTTCTTAACTTGTTGAGTCACTTTCATCCTATTGAGGATCACTATCTTCACCTTCTTTAGTAATCAAGGCCCTCCATCTATAAGGGTCATATTTCTTATGTTTGGACACTTACCCATCTTGTGTCGAAAACCTTTGCATTTGAAATATTAGAACCCTCAAGGATTAGAAAGAGTAGGATTTTTGCCTCCTTCATTCACAGCCGTTGGTCGTGTATTCTTTCATGAGGTGTTCTTCTCAAAGAGCTTCTTCTATTATGACTTCTTTATTTCTTTGTCTTTGTTTAACTTCAAAGAATATTTGACTACTTTATTGTTCTTACTCCAAGGAGTGGGAGAAGAACAGTTTTGAGTATTGATAGTCGTATTCTCTTCATTCTTTATTTATATTTCAACTTCTCCGTCAAAGATTTCATTTGTAGTTTCAAAATTGTCAAGAATCATTTGAAAAAGTGATGCCATAATTCAACCTACTTTGGAATCTAGAAATGGTGTTGTTGGAGGGGGGGTCTTCATCAAGTCCATACCTTGAGTGCAAGTTTTGGAATACATCATAATATACCTCAACCTTTCGATTTCCTTACGTCAAGTTACTTATCTTGGTTTACAAGTCTTGATAATAACTTGGAGGCACGTACTTGTGTCTCATTGTGGCTTTTAATTCTATTCAATGTGGTAGATGCACATAACCATGATTTTGATTTTTTTTTTCATTGACAATCCTCCCACGTAGACACATAACCTTCAAATTTTCCAATAGCATAGATAGATTTCTTAACCTTCCCAATTGAAATAAGCATCAAGGTTACTCTCTCCCTTCAATATGGAAGAGTTTCCTTAATGGAGTTAAGATCCATGTCTCTACCATATGTGTCTCCTATACCTCTATGAACTTCTTATCTTCTTCCTTCTATTGGATTGTCTTGAATCCATTAATCTCACATCTCCTCTTGTATCACCCGTTGCCTCTAATTTTGCTCTTCTCCTACTCTTTGGGGTGGTGGATCTAAGAGGGGGAGGTTTGTATTTTGGTTATGCAGAGTTTTGTCTTGAGGGTACACATTTATAATTGTATGGTGTGGATTTTTGTTTCATAGTGGAATGTCATTTGGGTTGGTGGGGAAGAAGGTATAGAGGAATGTTCTGGGGATCATTGGGGTGGAGTTTTTTATCCATGTTTACTTGTGTGAGCTTGGTTTGAAATCTGGGGAGTAGAAGTCGAGGCACTCCCTCTTTCTTGAACCACCACTAGCCTTCCATTCATGCAGTATAACTTCTAGTTTATATGAGCAAGAATGTCATAAGGTCTTCCATTGAACTCCCTTCCATTAGAATTCATGCTCTTCCATCGAACATGTTACCTAGAAAAGTTACTTGACAAAAGAAATAAACATATTAGGTTAGTTAAACAGCTCTCATAATGCTCAAATCTCTCACACTGATGAGTCATTATCACAATTGGGTTGCTCTAGGATGCCAAACATGTGTGTATTGCCTAATTTACTTGGTCTTAATTGTGGCCTTGGGTCGTAGTGGATTCTTATCGGCACTTTGATGAAAAACAATCAATAAATATACTTGAAACAAGAACAAATTACGAGACTAAATGAGAAAAAAACTCAAAGAATTGGTAGACGAGAAAGAAAATGGATCAAATCTAATTAATCCAATAAGAGAGATCACTCATTGTTAATTAGTGTTTTAAAGCAAGACAATAAAACTAAGAATCAATGAAAAGAAACTAGTACTAATTGAATGTGAGATAGTCTTGAACTACCTGGAATTAACTTCACTAGAAGTTTCGGTGAAAGGGGAGACAATTTTTATGTCCTTGGATGAAACATCCAAGTGACCATCCAAATAACTCCACTATCCAGCCCACTTATAATTAGACGAAAGGTCTTGGGCAAATATCCTAGATTTGGGCAAACCTTCAAGTGAACCATCCAAAACATCCCACTATCCAGAAGGTTTTCCAATATGTGAAACCCCTTTCGAGGAATCGCCCAACCTCAGCTGATTCGTTTGAAGCTTCTTCTATTTGGCGACGGGCTGTCCGAAACTTGAATTTTCAACACTGAAGTGATTTTCTTCGAAGGATGATTTTGTGGGTCCCCTTTCACTTCTTATTCAGATTTTTCAAGGTTTTAACACTTTTGGACCACTTGAATAAGGGTTTTGTATCAAATGTACTTGTTTGGTCTTGTTTTTCACTTTAAGAAATAAACAACACCTTAAAAATTTCAAAAATCCAAACCCTACCAAATCAACTCTAAATTCGACCAAACTGTAACCACAACTTTCTCTTGTGATGGGAACAGAACCCAAAACTTTTTAAGCTCGTAAAACACCCAGATCAAAGACCCTCTTCTCAAACTCCAAAGCTTCAATACCCAATAATAGTAACTCACTCAAATAAACCCAGATTAACTTGACACTTGAGATTTGGACTCAATGAAGTAAGGGGAACACAGTTTTGATACACAAATAAAAAACAAACACAAAAGTTTTGGGCAAAAATTTGAGCTGTTTTTATTTTTTCCTTAGTGGATACAACAACCCAAGATGAACTTCATAGGGATAAAATTCTATGAGACTCTGATAACATATGATGTGAAAAGGGATACAAAAGTGAGAACTAAAAATAAAAAAGAAATAAAAGACAAATAATAAGATACAATGGTAGGAAATCTTACTAGAACCCTAAGGTGTATCAAAACATAGGAACCATTGGATTAAGCTAAACCGAGCACCATACTCTAACAATGACCTCAAGGAAGGGAACTGAAGCCCAGAGAAACCAAGGTTCCTACAAAAAGTTTTCAACCAAAAGCTTACCAAAATCCCAACACTTAAAAAGAGTATTTCGTAATAAACATTAATCAAAGTCTAAGTGCAAAACAAAACCTACTTTAGCTATTTATAGTGCTAGGAAAATTATTGTGATATTAGCCTTCATGGGTCGTCTGTCACTGGGCGAAACACCCATTCTCTCATCCAAGCCTGACCACCGAAACAGTCCATTCTTCATTTGATAGATCCATTGGGTGAACCATCTTAGACTGGGTGAAAAGTCTATGGGACCATTTTTTGTTAGGTGAAATGCCCATTGCATTGTTCAAAGGATTCCACTAAACAACCCACTCTGATTTGGGAAACTCCCATTGGAAGAACCATCCTAGACCAGGTAGTTTGTCCATTTAGTCGTCTGACATCACTCATTTGGGAATATCATCCCCTCTTGTTCCTAGATCCTTCTTGGTCCTTGGTGTGTTTTTTCATGCTATCCTCCAAATGAAACTAGGTCCTTCTATCTTCAATAAATCATCTAAAGGGTCCTTATGCTTGAGAAAACTTCGTAGCCTTTATAGTTCCTTGGCTTGGCTTCGTATGAAGAGACTTTTACCATTCACAGAGGTGAGGATATTCACATTAGTAGTCGAGTCTGAAAACTTTGTTGAAGGGCAGTAAGACTCACCCTTCCATTTCAAGAATGTATAAACACATAGGAGTTGTTAAGAACTATTCCCTTTAGTTAGTTCTTCTTCATTTACCTCAAATTGAGACTCTTAGACAAGAGTACCTCTTGAATTTCGATGACACATGTGGAAATAATTTATTGGGAATTACCTTTAAGATTCAAACCTACATCACCCTGCAAAATAAAAGAATAAGAATTAGGAAAAATGCTAGTCCCTCGATATCAAAATAGAATAATAAAAACTAGGAAAAGTGCTAGTGCCCTGGTTAGTAGTCATCAAGGGTTTCCAAGAAATGTTGGATACACCCTCAACCATAAACTCATATGTTGGAACCAATACCTTCTCATATTTCAAAAGAACAACTCCTTTTTCTCTCCTTCGATATTTTTCTCATTTTGTTCTTATTAGAGTTTCCTTATGAAACATAGTCCTCCTTTACTTGATAGGGAAACAATAGTGCAAGGACATAGTTTCGTCCTTCTAATATAAATGAGTACTTGTTAACCCTTCCATGGTGTGTCATATCCCTATCAAATTGCTAAGGTTTCCTAAATAAAACATGGCAAGCAAGCATAAGAACCATATAAAAAACAACTTCATCATGGTACATTCCAACACTAAATCTAATCACCGCTTACATGAGAACCTTTAAATCACCACTATCATCAAGTTGTTGGAGTTTGTAGGGTTTTAGGTGTGTGTTTGTTGGAACTATCAACCTATCAACCATGGATTCACTCACAACGTTTGTGCAACTCCAACTATCAATTACCAGAGAGCAAACTTTTTCATGGGCCTTGCATATATCATGGAATAGGTTTTATCATTACAATTCTAAGACATGGAACTCACTACCTTTATCATCACAAGAAAAAGATTCACATTCTCCTCCAATTTCCCTTCATCAACCATAAGAGGATTTCCCCTTCTTAATAGCCCTCCTAGAATAACATTTTCTTCCACCAAATCTTCCTCATCACTCGATGTGTCCTTCTTTTGCTTCACATAGGTCTCATCATCAATACATTCTCCAAAACCATCATCATTATTATTATCATCGGTTCTATATCCATCATGAAAATCCATAATCATTTTTTTGTTGGGGAACTCACTAGCAATGTGCCCCCACCTTTGAAATCTAAAGAATTGAATAGTAGAAGGCCGAGGTCGGTTGGGTTTAAGATAAATATCTTTGTTCTTGGACTTTTCTTTCACTTGAATCTCACCCTTGGCTTGATTGAACTTACCACCACCCTTTTAGATCTCTTGTAGAGTTGATGATTTCACCATTCCTTTTTGCTTTCCTATGTGGAAATAGAGGTACTCTTGGATTTGGCTATCTTCTCAAACCCTCTTAAAACTTCAATTCATCATGAAAGTCTACTTCAAGTGTAGCATAATTCTTCAACTTCATTTTCCATGCAATATCATATCTCAAGTTGGCTATGAATATCATCACTATAAATTGAGATTGTTCCTCAAGATTGCAGTTTATCCTTAGATTCTCAAACTCTCCATAGTCGTAATCAACATTCTTAGAGTTTTGACGTAACACGTTCACCTTATTAAGGAGATCTTGATAGT
This sequence comes from Withania somnifera, assembly GCA_039654485.1. NCBI lineage: Eukaryota > Viridiplantae > Streptophyta > Magnoliopsida > Solanales > Solanaceae > Withania > Withania somnifera. The sequence goes on along the minus strand of JBDJHY010162212.1, from coordinate 8,583 downwards.
AATTCGGTGGCAAATATAAATTCTTAACTATTGAACCTAGTTGTTTGGTTGGGTGTTTAAGGAGTATGCTCGCGTGTTTCAACGAGAACAAAACTCCCATCATAGAAACCAACTCTTGACAATTAGGTACATACATATTGTAGAGTTCCCGATCTCTCTTCTTATAATCCTACCATGTGGATGCATATCCCTCAAATTAAGTGATTGTATATTTGTCCTTCAATGCATTCGAGACATTATTGGTGAGAAAGATCCATTCACTTTGTAGCTTTCATTGCAAGAAACTTTTGGGTCCTTTAATCTTGGAAGCATCAACTTGTCAGTGCTAAACCCCGGTCAAACTCATTCCTATATCCTCTATCCTCCCATATCCTATATCCTCTATTGTCCTTCCTATCTCCTTTATCATCCCAAATGGACCTTTTCTATTCCCATAACCTTGATCTCAAACAAATTCTTGAGGCCTCACTCCATCCCTTGTCTCTTCATCACCATTCTTGCAATCTTTCTCCCAAACTTCATCTTCATTACAATTGCCATCATACAAAGGGTTTTGGAATTGGTTATCCTTATAGGAGTATTGTGAATGTTTTCATATAGGTTACATAATCAGTTCACATAAGGACACTATGGATACACATCTATGAGGTGCTTGGTTTTGATTGTCCACAAAATCCTGGTGCTCTTGTAGAGGATTAAACTATTTAGGATTTGAATGTGGAGTTATGGGATACGGATTTATTTATTGGGGTATTAGGAGATCAAATTTGGGTTATTGTTGAAATATTTGACTTCGGGTTTGGTTTAGGTTCTTGGCTCATAGTGAAAGCATTGGGGTAATATTCTATGTTGACCCACAATTCCCTTCCCCTTATACTTCTCAACTTCATGTGGTAAACCTATATTGCTTCCTCTTTTAACCTGTATCAACCATACCTTTATCCCAAAATTCATTTCTAAGAGTTTTTTTTCTAATCTCCAACAAGAAGTTTGCAAGGTCATTTGAGTTTTCTTGTATTGGTTTTCCATGTATATCTGCAAAACTAGAAAACAAATTAGCAATGAAACTCCTCATGCCACCCTTATGCAAGCACTCCCTTACCTCTAAGGATGTGTCTTGAAATTTCTCCCTAAACTAGAATCACTCAACCAATTCAATTTTGATGGTATTCTAGTAGAGTGATTCTTGTAGACTCTAACAATGGACTAAGGAAGACTGCACTTGAATCAAGAATCTCAATGGTAATGAAAAGTAAGAAAAACTTGAATAAAGTAGCATAAAAAAAGTGAATTCAAATGAACTAGTATTCAATTAGTATGAACTAATACTAATTAATTATAGTTGAGAATAGATGAGAAATGGACAAAGAAACTAGATCTTCAAGGTTGGACTTACCTTAAAATCTTAGCAAAAATTTGATGTTTGAAAATGTGGGTGGACGACTCTCCAAACACTAGGCGGCTCATCCAGACATGGCCATCTCTAAGTTTCAAAACTGCCTCAAAGGCTTATTTGAAAGAAGAGGATGAATCATCCAAGAGGGATGGCTTGTCGAAGGGTTACCTTTCCTTGTCATCCCAAGTCTTCTAATCTGCCTTCTTTTGGTCAATGTTGGACGATAAGCATTGATGTGGTGTGAGCGGCTTGTTCTCAAGGGGATGGCTGGTCCAAGAATTTCCAAGGCTTTTAATCCACAACATTTTTCATTGCCTTGCTACTCCAAGTTATTATGGAAGATTGGGCGTATCTTTCATCCTTAAATAGCTCATTCAAATGGTTCCACCGCAAAGGATTAGGGCTACCCAAATCGGATTCCTCAAGCTTTGGTTTCCCTTGACAATTTCAAGCTTCTTTAACACTTATTCCCCTTGACTTGAAAAAAATTTAAGTCCCATACACAACTTTATTTAAGGTATTCAGATTAAACACCATCTTTTTCATCTTTATCCTATGAAGATATGAAGAACATCTATGAACAATTGAAAAATTCAAATTTCCAACAACCAACAAACAAGACTAGAATTCACACAAAATCTGAGATTCTGGCTCCTTTCTCCTTAGAGAACAAACCCCTAATATGTTTCGACACTCAATTCCTACTCCAACATAGACCTACTTAATTTCCTCCTTCAAGCTTTAAGAAGACCATGAATGTGGAACTTCAAAACTTAAAACTCTTCCAAATTGACTCCTGTCTTCACTAGATTTGATTCCCAATCTCCTTGAGCTACGAGAAACACTTATAATTACTTTAGGAGCCTTAAAGAAACACGATCAATGTGACTTCAAGCTTAAAAATTCAAATCTACAACCCTTGAAGATGAACAACCCAAACTTCAAAACTAACTCAAACGCTTGCGATTCACTTGAAATTTGAGTTCCTTGAAAAGTAATTGAACGATTATACACTTTGTAGCTCAAATTTAAATAAAATTTAGCACCAAATTCGTGACCCACTTTGATCTCTACTTACAACAATGGTGAAATTCACAAACCAACCCAAAACTCAATTCTAATTTAAGATCTTCGACCCAAATTACTAGGAGAATGATTCCTAGAAATGAAAATAAAAAAATAATAAAAAAAATCAAGCAGTTCTATAAATTATTTGGTGAGATTTTTGTTTTTTTTGGATTATTTTACGATATTAGAATTTATTATCCTAGGATTGTAATTGACAAAATGAATTATTATCCTTGTCTTAATACTAGATGATAACGGCCAAACCTCAGGGTTAGAATCAACGAAAATCAAAAATAAAATAAAGAGACGAATATATATGAATTCTTTGAATTTGTAAGAATATGAAGAATTCAGATAAATAAACAAAGGAATCTACACTATTAATAAACCCACAATAGAAAAAGCTTGATGATCAATAAATAAAACAAGTCTAAAAGTATTTATGCACCTGCTTCTAACACTCTCATCACCAATAGATAATCAATACACCCGTGATGTCTACAAGAAAGCTATGATCGACCTAAGTTTGAATCCACCAACTATACTTAAGAGTGTTCAATATCACAATCATCTAAGTCTAACAGTTAAATTTAAAGACTAGCTATATAATGATGAAGTTTGCATTATTAAACTTAGGCCCAAAAGTTACCCACACACCGACAGGGTTTATTTCTTGCCTTAAGGCTAGGAGGTTATTAGAGAGAGGGTTTTTGGTATACTTATCATATGTTCGTTATATTCAGGCTAACATTCCTACTTCTAAGTCTGTTCCTATTTCTTTTGAGTTCCTTGATGTATTTCAGATAGATCTACCAGGCCTACTACCTTAGCGGGATATTGGTTTTACTATTTATTTAGAATAGGGAACTAAGCCCATTTCTATTGCTCCATATTGTATGGCTCCTGCAGAGTTGAGAAAGCTGAAGGTTCAAGGCTGGTTAATTGATACTTCATGTTATGTGGGATATTATACCTTAGAATATTTTTCATCCATTTATACTTTTCTTAAGGTTACCAGTATACTGTCCATGTTGATATTTATTGAAGTTACCGTTACTCCTATTTGTTGTATTATTACTTACATATACTGTTGCATGGATTTTAAGTACGTTTCTCTTCATTGCCTGAGATCCTGTTATGTGATTAGCTAGTGATACAAGTCTACTTGTTACTTGATTCTTATTTTAGTAGCTAGCTCCTTTGATGTACTATCTACTTACGTGACCCTATTTATTTCCTTCTATTATTTATTGCTTTTATTATTGTTATCTCCCTAGTGGGCCTTCAAAGCCTACTAGGTACGGGTTTCTTCGACAGCTTGTACTCATACTACACTTGCACATATGCAGATCCGAATACAGGTGCCTGACTGTGATTACAGATCATTGTTCTTGAAGATTAAATTCTACTTTGGAGATTCACGATGATCTTGGCATCTAGTTTTTCCTGCTTCTCTTTGGCATTAGTATTTCTATTTGATCTCCATGTATTTTTGGAGATACAATTGTATTAGATATTTTGATTCTTTGTTCTATACTTAGTGGTTTGCATTACACTGATACCGGGTTTTGGGTATTTATTTTTGATTCATTTTACTTCCGCATTTATATATCTATTTAATATTAAACTAGCACTTTTCGAATTTGATATAGTAGTCCTCCACTTTGACTTTGGACTACAGGGTTGGTTATCATACTAGTTGTATAGAAGGTTCCCTCATGATCCGAGAAATCGGTTCGTGACATATCTATTTTCTAGTCTGAGTGAAGGAAAAAGAGTTTGAAGGACTCTCTCCTGTCTATCCTAGTAGTGTGTGAATTCCAAATAGTCTTCCATAAGGATTACCCAAAGTCCCTTCATACAGGGAGATAGAATTTACGATACACCTCCTTTTAGATACTTAGCACATATCTATTTTTGGCCATATAGAATGGCCATAAGTAAGCTCAAGGATCTAAAAAATAAGTTGCAATACCTTTTAGGCAAGGGTTTCATCAGAGCCAGTCATTTGCATGGGGGTGTATTAGCTTTCTTTGTGCGTAAAAAACATGTATCACTCACAATATGTATACTTGACCTTTAGTTGAACAAAGTCAAAATAAAAAAATAAGTATCCAATGCTATAAATTGATGACCTACCTAATCAGATTTAGGGTGCTAGATTCTTCTCAAAGATAGGCTTCATATATGGCTATTTCAGTTCAAGGTCAGAGAGTGTGACATCATGATGACAACTTTCAGGACTTGGTATGTTAACTTTAAATTTGTAACTATGTCTTTTCGACTAACAAATACCCCTATAACTTTTACGGATCTGATGAATAGGGTGTTGAAGTAATACTTGGATACATTTGTTATTGTATCCATAGATGATATTCTAGTTTACTTCAAAAGTGATGCAGACCATGCAGACCACTTGACTATTATTTTATAGACCCTTTAAGACTATAAACAATATGCCATGTTTTCCATGTATGGATTCTGGCTGAGATCAATTGTCTTCCTTGGTCATGTTATCTCTAGTGAAGGTATTCAAGTTGACTCTTAAAATATAGATGCAATAAATAACTGGCTGAGACCTACCTCTCTTTTAGTTATTCAAAAGTTTCCTGAGTTTAGTCGATTACTATTGGATATTTCACAAGAGTTTCTCATCTATTTCTATACCTTTTGACAAGATTGGCTTAGAAGAAAGTCAAGTTCTAGTGGTCCAATAATTGTGAAAAAAATCTTTAATGCTATGAATATCAGTTTTATTCATCCCAGTGTTGACCCTACCAAAGGGAATTTAAGCTTTTGTAATGTATTCGGATGATTCTAGAGTGGGGTTTGAGTATGTGTTTATGCAGAATGGTAAAGTGATATCCTATGCGTCCATACAACTTAAGAAGAACTATCCCACTCATCAACTTGATCAAGAAACTATTGTGTTTTCCTTGAAGACATGGAGGTGATGCTATTATGGTCTTCATGTAAGATGTGTTCCCTAATCGCAAGATGTATAGTATATGTGTACCCATTGGTTTGCTTGATTTTAAGTCATCCTTAGTAATTGAAGTGATCGAGATGAATCTGAAGGAATACGTCCTTAAGAAATAGGTTGAGGTTTTCTCCCAAGGGAGATATTGTAATGACCATTATGGTAATTTTACTTTTTTGCATTTTGTTGCATCGTAGAGCTTTCCTATAGTGGCCCTAAGTCATCTTATACTTATCAGAATTGGTGGTTGTTTTTCGAGGTCATTTGTTTTATTGATATGTTCATTTTCCTATTTTAGATCCTTTAATATTAAAACTAATGACTTTAATTAAAAGTCTATGATAATGAACTCTGAATTAAATTCTAATGCTTTCATTAGCTCTAAAATATGGCTTTTGGTCTAGATGGACTCTTGGTTCAGGTCTGGAGGTTTTGGGTTGTTCTTTGCCTCATTTTGTATGTATGTTTTATGTGCTTTCTTGTTCATAAGTGGAGCTTAGGTGGTCATTTCGTGATTGGAGCCTCGGACTAAAAATCCAGTTGCACTATCAACTCTAAAATATTGAGTTTAGGTTAGGTGAGTCATTCATTCTGGCATCAGTTCAACTGAGCTAATTTTAGGTACTATGTTGGAAATTTAGTTACCTTGGCAAAGTGTTGACTTTGGTCAGCATTTCATTAAAACAATATCAGATAGTAATTTCATCTGCTTTATTGATCTAAAAATGTTATTTCCATGTTGGTAGCAAATTGAGTTTGTATTTATAGAGTTCCAAAAATTTCAAGCATAGTTTTGATGTTTCTTCTCTGTTGTTTTTTAGCTATTGTAGCTATTTCTTATGTAGGTCTTAGGATCCCCTTGGTGTTTGCAGGACTTAGATGCATTTGCAGAGAACCTCTCTGGGTTGGCTTCCATATTCATGGATGGTCCACCCATTCGTAGAGAGATGAACGAGACCGGCCTCCCTCTTTCCTTCTTCAAGGATGCGTCCACAACATCATGTTCGCGGTGGGTCAGCACAGTTGATGACTGCCTTCATAGTCACAAAATCAAGTTCGCACAGGAATTTTTCCTAGTAGTATATTAACCCCAAACCTTAATTTCATTCATTCTTCATTATCCTTTAACTTTCCAATATCTAAATTCACGATTTTTATCCTTGAGGCTTTGCAGTGATAATGGGTGACGTTCGAATCATTATTTCTTACATTATTCTTCAATTATTGGTAAGTATTCGCTCAAAATTCATTCAATTTCATCTTAAAAATCCAAGAAATTTCAAGTGATCTCTCCACTTTAAATCATTGTTTCAAGTTTATTTCTAGCTCTTCTTAGCTCTAAATTTTGGGTATAAGTTCCTTATGATGTGGGGAATATTTTGATACCTTTTATTCAGAGTTTAAATTTCATGGGTCTGAAGTCTTACTGTGACCCATAATTTCACCCTAGCTATCATCATAGATTTATGGGTATCATTCGACTCGTATTAACGTATAGATTAATATTTTTCTAGTTTCACGATCATTCGAGCTCATTCATGCATTTTTAAAGTTATTGGTGTAATCCCATCTGGTTTTACTCAATATTTATGAGCTTTTCTTAGAAGGGCAGGTAGGTTATGGCTTATAATCTTAGACTTGGCCTATATGGGTAATAATTGTAATAATCATACATCATTGGGTTAGTATTTCTAGGTTGGTACCCATGACCCTGTCCGCTTCCTTAGTCCACTTTTTGGCTATATATTGGTGTTGAATTTTCTTTTATAGTTACCCTTTGACCTTGAGTGGTCTTGATTTAGTCTGGAACATAGATCATGGGTTTTGTGGGAGATATCTGTGAGTCCTAGATATTTGACTGGTTATGCTTGCTATAGATATCGAGCTTGTGCAGGGACAGTAGGATTTATTATGATATAATTTTATGATTAAGCATATCTTAATCATAAAACTGGTTTTATATATTGGTTTTCCCTATTTTATGTCCAAGATCTCAAAATCATTGATTTTGAAACCTTACATGACCTTTTGGGTCCATTTTTAGTATTATGAGAGTAAAATGAATATTTCTGAGATGTTTTACCTGTTTTGATGATAAAAAGGTTAAGTAAAGATGTTAAACACTATTTTGGTTTAATTTTAAAGTTTGTTGCGGCATGATCTAGATGTTGATTCTCGATTTGGATTTAGTCCCTATTGTGGCAGGATATTTAATTCTAGTATAGACCCATCAAAGGTCTGAATACAGTTTATGATTAGGTAAGTTTAGTTTACTTTATGAGGTAGGTTGTACAGGGTTGTGGCCTCAATGTACCTTACCAATCCGGGCTTGCACTCGACTAGAGGAGTAGTATACAGGGGAGTACAAGTATACAATTTGTGGGCTTCTATGTGTCCTACCTTGCAAGGGTCACTGTTTTGAAGTAGGAGTGTACGTGGTTTAATTTACTATCATTTCATCATATTATGATATATAGTGTATTCCTGAGTGTTGTTTGTTTTTTTTTACTCTGTAGTAGGATGGGGTACCAGAGAGTTTGCATTCATTTACATTCATCTTTTTTTGGATTCTCTAGATCGAGGATGTTGGGATGGTTTCTTTACTTATTCTTCTTTGTATATTGTATATTGTTGGATATATATTATGGACTTAATTTTTATGATCCATATTGTTATACTTGTGTAGATAGAATTTACTCTTATCCTCGTTATTTGAGGTTACTGGTATACCACTATTTCTATCTTATTATATGAGCATGAATTCGGGTATGTTCTTTTATTTTTTTCCTAAATATTTTTTATCCTGGCTAATTTTCTAGGATATTTACCCATCTTTGTCCAGTTAGCTAGTTTCTATGTTTGTGATCTTTGTTGACTTCCATGACTTGTATTTCTTATCTGTCTATTTAATGATTTTATTTCTTATATGAGCCTAGTCAGCCGATGATGCCTATTATATACCCATTGTTTTGGTAGTCAAACTACCTTTATGCATCTTTATGGTGCAGACAAGAGTAATAGTGGTCCATGCTAATTCCAGATTTGGGGTCATAATTTTATTACAGAGGTAGATGATGACTTCTATCATCTGAAGCTTTTCTTTTACCTTTCATTACATATCTTTTTGTTATTGGTTTCT
>JBDJHY010162203.1:0-12571 GCA_039654485.1 Withania somnifera | reverse complement strand
GAACTATATTTGATCTAGATTCTCAAAGAGGATACATAGGTAGAAAGTAGCAACCTTAGTTAGTCCCTTAGGATTTTCTTTATATTTTCAATTTAACTTGAATTATGAAATGGATACATAGATGGCTTTTGTCAGCCTTGGTCATATCTCTAGTTTTTATCCTATTTTCCCCTAAAATTGTCGGAACTGTGTTTGAGTTGATTCCTATCTTAATAAGATATGTAGGAACCACAACATTTCGTTCAAAAACCCCCACAATAGAATTCAGGAATTTTTTTTCAAAGAAATTCAAAAATTCTAAAAGATAGAAGGTTCAGTCAAAGATCGCAACTGGGTAGAATTTTTCAGAAGGATCTCAAAAATGTTATATATACTAGAGTCTCCCATTGACAATTTAAGACTTTCTAAGGATAATAAACTAGGGAAACAATTTTGAGGAAGACCTCAAAATTTTCATCTACGTTAACAAAATTCAGAGTCAACTTTAAGTATCCCCAGTTTTGGCAAGATTCCAAGAGATCACCCCAAGGAGTCTCCAGCTACGAATCTAGAGGATATTTATAATTTATCATTATCCATCAATTCCATCAACACCTCGAACCATAAGACAATCAATCATTACTGACATGACATAACTTGACAGCAGTAACCCCCTCCTCAAACCTTTTAAACTGGTCTTATCAAATATTTTACTAAGCATATTTTCTATAAAAAGTTATCTATCTTGTCGTATCTATTGTAACTTAAGGCACCAATAAATCCACCTAACGAAGAGAGCAGAGAAAGATAGCAAGATGAAGCAGACTGTTGGAAGAAGACAACATAAATTAGTTTTGCAAAAACTAAATTGTCTATAGATGTAGGATTCATCACAAAAATAGGTCCTGGAGATGGCCGACAAAGAGGCTACTTCACTTTAAACATCCTTTGATGGACGAATGGAGAAAGACTAGGGAAAACAAAGTTAGAAGGGATTCCATAAACTAATGGTTTTCTTTAGATACAGGAAAGGTTGTTCAAATCCACAAGGAGGGTGTAGGCAATGACTTTCCTTTCCCCAAAAATTTTTAGGATGATTAAGGAAAAAAAATGGAAACATCCAGAATTACAAATCAAAGAAAGACTGTAAATATCCTAAAAATGGAAGAAACAATCCACAGCAATCCACAACATATGTGGGACACCCAAAGGTAGTATCGTATATCTTTTTAAACTAGATCTAGGTTTACTGGCATGTAAAAAGGATATTCATATGAATACTTTTTTGGAAAATCAATGATGTACAAAAATAAAAAAATAACTCTACATATCATAAGCATCTTTTACATCCTTTGGAGTTCTTAACTTTGGTTGTTGTCAAAAGCGACAATGTATCTAGTAATAGGTTACTGAGTACGGGTACCCAACACTTCAAAGCATCAAAGCAAGATGATGTATGCTCTTACCTCAGAAGTTTCATTGAATATTTTAGTAAGGGACATTGTATGTTTAATTTTTAGTTATTGTGAGAGCCATTGCATCACCATAAAGGAAATTGTACATTCAAATTTAGTTATTCTGAGAGCCATTGCATTGCGGTAAAAGTCAATATAAGTCAACTTTTGTGATAGTCTTTGATCAAAATAACCCATAAGCTATGTCAAGTTGGAAAATATGCGGGTTTCCAAAATTGAAATATCCATTTCGGAGACATCCAAAAGATACCGTGAGTCACATCAAAGCTCGTGGGTGAGCAATGTGCAATTAACATGAGGGTATCTGACAAGTAACCTTCATCATCATTCCCCAGGGGCATCATTATTTCGTGATGGGCATTATTATTATTTTGTGAAGGGCATCATCATTATTACATGAGGGGAATTATCATCTATGAGCGACATCATATCTCTGCCAACAAGTCCAGACACTACTATTATGACTGGAGTGAACATATATGTATAAGATATCCTTACAAGTTGTTTAAAATTAAATAAAGCACTGGATTGTATGGAAAATGTGATTTAAAAAAGATCTATAAGTCATAATGATTTCTAATACTAGGTAATATTTGAGATGTTTGTGAACTGACAATTCAATAGTTCATCTATAAGTCACAATGGTTTCTGAAAAAATATAATGTGTGAGATCATCCTATAGATGGTTTTGGAAACCATCTTTAAGACACAGTGATTTTTAAAATCAGATGATATGAGGGGCCACCTTAAAATTGTTAGATAAAAGGTCATCTATAATCTACAATAATATCTGAAATCGGGTGTGGGTGTTATGCAAGGATATATTTTTTTAAGTTGCAATTGAATCTAAAGTCGAATGATATGAGAGATTTTCGAAAGACTAACAAATTTGAGGGTATCTATAGGTTGCAATTGTATCTAAAGTCGGATGATGCGCAAGATTTTCCCCAATACTGACAACTTAAGGATATCTGCAAGCCACAGTTATATGTAATGCCAAATGATATGCAACATTCACTCAATAACTAATAGTTCAAGGACATTTATAAGTCCCAGTTGTATCTAAAATCAGATGGTATGCTACTTCGAATGCCAAAGATTTGCATTTGAAATGCATTGATAAGTCACATTATATTCTGAAGGCAAGAAATGTGCAGATTTTCTATGAAGACATAATTAAAGTTTCAAGATAATAATAAGTCCAACTATTATAAAGGCCACCACATCATTGTGGAAGTAATGCATGTATATTTCAATCATTATAAGAATTACTACAACGCGTGATGGTTTATGCATATCAAGAATAGTGTGAAATTTGGATTATCATAAGGGTTAGTGCACTTCAATTGTTGAGAAGGCATCGGATAAAAATATCCATAAATTTTTAGTCGTCCACCTCAAAAGAATAGTGTGACATCGAGTTACATACCTTGTTATAGTTTTATATCACTCCAGGTATCCCCTAACAAACTCTTTTATTTCCTACCAATGGTTCCTCATTTGTTCCCCCAGTAGACCCTCCTTTCATATCCTATCAATGGATCCCAATCCGTTCCACAAAGGATTCTTTTATATCTTTAAATGGATACTATGTCCCTGTGATGGAATTCCTTATATTTTCCATCAAAAATGGAGAAAAATAGTAGATCGCTGGTTATTTATAAGTTATAAATATCCTAAACTGGATGACATTCTAGATTACTCGAAGTAGTTCGATGGAAAAATGTAAGATGCAATAGTAATGTGAAAAATATCCCAAATGAACCAATGATGATTTGTAATTCACAATTATATCCAGATATGGATACATGCACAAAAGTATATTATGACTTCAATTATCAAAATTTGTTCCTTTCCGCATCTAGTTATGGATGCAAACAACACAAACACATTTCAACTAAGTCAAAACCTCTACAAATGTCTAAGGAAAGTTCTCTCTGTCCTGAACAGATTTACTACTAACAAAGCTTATTTCAATTTTTTAGAGAACATCCTTGAGGATGAAATCTCAAAGAAAAACCACAGGTGCAGATTACTTCAAATCAAACACAACAAAACATGAGTTGTCTGAAGAGAAGTGTCAAACTCTTTTGAACATGAGTTCAAGATTGATCTCCATTGATATCCAACCACACCCTTATTGTAAGGCATATGGGTTATTTGTTTAGTGTCAAATTTTGCATCTAGGATATTCCCTTAACTCCCTAAAAACAAAGTCTTCTTCCTCTAAATACGGTCTGTGATAAACCCAAAGTTTTGAAAATTATGTCCACATGAAATCTTACTCATGTGTGTGAAGTGCACTACATTCATGTCCAGGTGATTACAAGCCTCTTTATCTTTCTTGATTATTCATCAATAATCCCAAAGAACAAAGATAGTCTTAGCAAAGAGATCACTTTTTCAACCGATTGAATTAAAGTATAGTAACCTAATTCCCTTAATCTTGGGATATATGGGTTAGGATCCGTATGAAAACTCAACATTATTCCAAACTCACAATTTCTCTGAATCCCTAGCTTTCTGATTTCACCATAATCAAAAATTAAAATAGTTTAGAAGAATGTCCAAAATCATGCTTAATGTCAAGTGTTATGAACTACAAGCAGCCTGAATTCTCATGTAGCCTAAGATTTGTAGGAAACTCGATACAAGTCCGGCCATAATTCCATAAATTCACCTTGACCGTCTTTCAAGAATGAATCAAGTGGTCGATAAAAATTAAGCTTGTCAAATTCCCTTTGGTAAGAGTCTCTTTTATCGATAGAGAGGCAGTTGTTCACATCTGATTTCTATCCTTTGTTTGATCAATTTTTGAGATTTTGAACTTTAAATAGTTTAAATAGGTTGATTTTGTAATCTTGAAAATTATTTGGTTTAAATTGATCAAAATGATTTTAGTTGCAAGATAATATACCTGTATATTTAATATATGCGGATATATATGTTGTTAACTGAATTAATTTGGTAATCAAGTTCGATTATGAATGAACTAAATGGTTATGTTTGAATAAGTCATCAAATTATGGTTAAATTGTTCAATTTTGAACCCAAAAAAATATAGTATTGGAAAAAAATAACTATTTATTTAATTTAGTTCAAAAAGCTCATTAATGGATGAATAGCCGTTTGTTTAGCTTCAACTTAGCCTTATTATTGATTGGATATGGCTAACATACGGAAACCACTGGACCCCCTTTTGTGAACTTATTTTAGTATTTTTGGACAGATTTAAGGCCCAAACATACCTTGACCGGATCTTAACATTCAAATACCCCTCAGATTATTTTACTCTTATCAAAATATTATCAATACTCCACATATCTTTCATTACACTCTCCCCCTACATGCCAAATGGACCTTGATTCTCACCGGACAAACCCCCCATTGTCTTTCTCAGTCTCTCTCATCGTCTTCAATAATATAGTGAAGTACTCTGAAATTCCATCCAACTTCAAGTCCACAGCAACCAAAACAACCCCAAAATATCACCAAACAATGATCGTAAAATGTGAACCATTAACCCCTCATCACGTCTTTATTATGGGCCGTCTTTGTACCTAATGAACTATAGCTTTTGTAAGCTTCAAATACTCACCTCAAATAGTTATATCCTCATTCAATAAATTTTCTTTGTTTATTCCTGATAAATTCATTCAAGGATCGTACATCATTGTGCATTATTGATTATTTCTTATAATTTCTCCCATTTTCCCTAAATATTTTTGATGATTTTTTCAATATTTATGAAAATTCCTCATATATATGTGTTGATTTCCTATCAGTTTTGATTCAAATTCCTAAATTCTCATTTTCGAATTTCAAACCTAAATGGTTCTTAGCCATTAGAGTTTGATCCATTGTTACTGTTGCGCTGTGATTTATCCATCTGGCTCCCTTATCTATTGTTGATTGATTTGCCAAGAGTTCGGCACAATTGATGCCAAAAACAGAGGATTTTCAGTTTTTATTAAGCGTAATTTTGTAAATATTATGTGTTTGTTAAGTGCTTATAGGTAATTCGAGCCCCGAAAAGAAAATGAGGAAAATATGGAAATAATTGCCAAGTATGGGTCATACTGCCACCCATACTGACTGTGCCTCACTAGTAAGGGCCATAAGGAGGCTCGTATGAAACGTTTCTAGATGATTGGAAAGATTTGGTCCGAAATTGCAAAATCAAAGTCAAAGGATACGAGCAACCATAAGGTTCATGCCTCATTAGCACGAACCGTATGGACGTTTTTATGAAAATTCCTGATTCATCCGTCATGTTTTGAAGAAAAAAGGCAAAAATCCAAAGGCTAGATATAAGGAGCCTTTCACGGTCTGTACGCCAAGGCCATGGTCTGTCCATATGCTCGTATGAAATATCCCACTTTCACTGGAAAGTGGTTAACAAAGAACAAATTTCCAAAGGCCATATGTACGAACACCAATACGGGTTGTGGTGATACAGTACTACCCGTACCATCAGTCATGGGAAGTGCTTTTAATAAGTAGAGTCAAGGGCCAAAGTCAAATGGTACTAGGATGTGTACAGTTCAAATGAAAGACCCATGAACTGTGATAGTTCTCGTGAGATTGGGACTTAAGTTGAAGATGTACAAGTACAACCTGTACGAGAGCTAGTATGGGTTGTGGAATAACCATACAACTCGTGTTCCTGACCGTATGACCCATTCCAAGTTTTATTTTCGTATTTGATTCAGGATTGGATTTCTATGTCTATAAATACTTTATGTAGGGTTTTATTTTTGGTTACACACTTTGTACTCACATTTTAGAGTATTTTCTCTATATTTTGAGTGTGGTTATAATATTCTATCATTGTTTTGTGATTCAAATACTTTTCTTTCATCTCCATTACTACGAATCGCCAGTCAATCATTGTAAGTGTTGTTGTTATGATATATTCATCAAATATTCATAATAATAGTATGAACATGAGAGGCTAAACCACCACAACTAGAGCTGTGGGAACCATGATATATTAACAAAGTAGGTTAAGGTAAAATTGGTGTCTCTGAACGGTGTCAGTATATGTATTATTTTTTTCTTCATTATGATTGCTTTATTGTGGTGCACAATGTAGGAACTCCCTTGTATTCCTTACTTTCTTGGGAGAGGGGTAGAGATGAGGAATATATAACAACAATGGAGATTTGGAGGTTCCATCTAATTAATTTGACCCCGTGGGGGGATTGTTAAATATGAGATCAAGAATAAGGCTTAGTATGGGACACACTTTGATACCGTGAGGCAATAAGTTTAAATACATCTAATAGGCACTGGCAGCATTTAGGTGATGTAAACTTGTTAGATTTTTCATGCATAGAACTGGGATAGAACACTAGTACTAAACACCTACGGAGTTAAGATGTCATAGAGAACGCAGTCCTAGTATCTTCATAATATTGATCACAACTCAATGAACTTGAACATTTTCTTCTACTTGGAAGAAACAAACCCCCTAAATTTACTTTATATACTCCTTTATTTTAGAAATACCTAATACAACTAAGTAAAGTGCTAGTACGCGTATTTCTCTGCATTTTCTATAGGATCGACCTCAACCATGTGGTTGGGTTCTATATATGACAACGTCTGCATTATGCTTTTATAAATAGGTGTAGCTTTGGGTGACATCAAATTTTTCAGGACCCGATTTAGGTCATGAGGACACTTACGTCCCACCATAAGAGAACCACTCAACAAGTAAGAAAAGCAAAATTAATAGATAAATGCGAAAGATAGTAGTATAAATAAGTGTCGAACACATGGAAATTTAGTACAATAAAAAAATCCTCAAAACTTGGTAAACTAGTACATAAACCTCGAAAAATAAAGATGAAGTGAAAATATAATACCTGTCTACAACATTAGAAATGACAGAGATAAAATATAGAGAGTTAAAGGCAAGCTCCATACACTAAAAGTCATCATCCACCTCAGATCAATAATCAATACTAATTACGAATCAGCAGCGAACACTCATACCGAGTTTGCACCAAAAAGGTGCAAATGTGTAGTATGAGTACCAAAAAAATGGGCACCTAGTAGGCTAAATCGATTGGGCTCATATAAGAAATAAAAACAGTATATAGTAGATAGAGAAGAAATGAATCACAAAGATCAAACTTTATTAGTCTAGGCAAGAAAAGCTAGTTACATATAAGTAAAATAAATAAGGAACAATTAATGAAGCTAGCAAACAACGGTAATAGAAGAATTCAGCTAAAGAGGTGAAGACTTACCCGAGTCCTTGCAATAGATAATCAAATAAAATAAATAAATAAAGGCGGTGTATTGGTAACCTCAATAAAAGATGACAGAAGAAGGCACAATCACATAAAACCCAAGAATAACTACCAAGTAAAGTCATGAGAAAGAGGATAGGAATGACCACTACTCTATAAAGATAAAGAATCAGATAAAACGATATAAACTGGCTAGCATCCTATACTACTAAAAGGTATAAACAAGTAAATCTCACCCGTTGACATCTCATACTACTAGAAAGTATCATCCAAGAAAACAAATGTGGAAAGTAACACAAATATGAAGTATGCTAAAGTAAATGTATATGCTCTACCTCCAAAAGGCCGTAGGCGTGGTAGGTAGGAACTCATGGAAGGAATTCTTCATGTATACCTACTATTCCTCCATATAACTCTCCTTCAGTCGAATTATGTATTAGCACCGAGTTGTTAAGGTTCATGGTCGGGAAGCATCCCGTATACTAATTAATGTCATAACAGGGGCTCTTACTGTATGGCAAGAGGGCTTGACTGTATCAGGTCTCACATGTAGATTCCCAGTTGCAACTGGGTCTAAATAAGTGAAAAACTCAGTATCCATGCCCAGTAGCAGCCATGACTAAAATTAGGTAATGGCTGATACTGAGCATCCGACATTAGGCCGAAGTTATAAGTGCCAGAAGGTTATGTGCCCGATGCTAGGTTAAGGATTGGACTAAAATAGTAGAAAACAATAGTACCTGGTGCCCAATTGACAATTAGGTCTTAAAATAATTTACGAAAATCATAAAATAGTTATTTTAGTAAAGAGTTCTCTTAAAAACCAATTGCATATCAAGATTAGCCGGTAATATCAAATATCTATGGTCATATCAAAATATCTATACTCAATTTTCATTATCAGAATCTCGAAAAAATAGAAGTCTTAAATATACAAATATGGTCCATTAAGGCCAATCGATAACTAAAACGGTTCAACAAGGACATGCAAGGTTAAAAAATAATTAATACTGGGCGCTCGTCCATAAACAGTTGACACCAATTCATAAAAAATTTTGTAACATGATGATGACATGCATGAATGATATGATCACAATCACTATCAAGGATCACAGAATGTTTTATCGACCCTGCACAAGCTCCTTAATCCCTACAACAAACATAATCAGCCAAATCAATGTTCGAGACTCACAGACATTTCCAATTTCCCACCATTCTATGTTCCAGAGTCAGTGCAGATCACTTAGGTCCACAGGGTAATCTCTGATCAAAATACAACACCAATACCAATAAAGAACCAACTAGGAAGCGGAATGGGTCAAGGTTAGCAACCTAAAATTCCCAACCCAAGGACGCTTAATAGTAATACTATTTCCCATATAAGTCAACTTCAAGTTCGTAAGTTGTAGCCTACCTTTCCTCAAAAGACAATCTTTCAGATAAAACATAAAAGATGCCTGGACTGCTCCAAAACTCCAAAAATGCACAAACGAGCTCGAACGATCACGAAACTAGTATAATAATTATCTACACATTAATATGAGTGAAATGATACCTATAAAGAAATAAGAATAGCCTGTGTCAAAATATGGGTCAAAATAGGACCATGGCTCGCGAATCCAGAATTCTGAACAAAGGGTATAAAAATGTTCCTCCTATAGTAGGGAACTCATACCCCAAATTTAGAGTCAAACCGAGAAAGAAATAAGCTTGAATTGATAAAACAATATGAAGAACCAACTTTAGAAATTTAGGGAAATTGGAGTGAAATTTGAAGAAACAAAACTGAAACTTACCAATATTGATGGACGGTTGAAGAAATCAAGTTTACAACGTTACCCAATAGCTCACACAAAGACCCAAGGATTTTTAAATCTAAAAAAGGATGCTTGGAATGAAGAAGAAGGGGAGAAATGAGAAAAAAGTTGGAGTTGGGGCTTTTATACTACCAATGAAGAGTGCACCGTGATCACATCACTATTCACCGCCAATTTTGGGGCGAGGGAAAATAAGCTTTGCGATCGCGTCATGGATGACCACAATCTTGTAGAACAAAGGGATGGGGCACTAAAACCGTGATCGCGAATGGATAGTTTGGTCAAAGGGAATGCGATCGTGAAGAGCATACCACGGTTGCGAATGCTTGGGAAAACAACAATACGTGATCGTGACCAAGGGGACAGCGATCGTGAAAATTAATATTGCACCATTTGAAAGCAATAATTTCAACAAGAATTTGGAACTCCAAACAAAAAATCGGGGTGCGTTCAGAACCCAATTATGCAAATTGCATGAAAGAGACATTCTAGATTCAACAGTGCAGACTAAATTTAGATACGGGATCATTTCGATGAAAACTTGACTAAATTCAACCCTTGACCTAAATTGCATAAATTCCAACCGAGTATTCGAAGTGAGTTTGGATATCCCGAGACACGAATGAACACTTTACCCAGCCTAAACTTGATATCCGAAGCTAACGGCACATTCAGATTTTTAATATGAGGCTCCAATCACAAATGACCATCTAAGCTCCACTTATGAACTAAAAAGCTCATAAAACACATAAAATGAGATAAAATCGCAATAAAGGCTTCCAGACACGAGCCAAGAGTTCGTTCATACTAGAGATAACAGAACTATCATAATTTAATTGCGAGATCGTTTTCAAGAAATGTTGAACAAGTCAACGATATCAAAAGTTAAAGCTCTAAATAGGGAAACCAATATAACAACCAAATGAATGACCCAAGAACTGGACCACCGGTCCCTATAAGTCACAAAGGGCACTATAGGAAAGCTTTAAGATGAAGAAAATATGACGAACGCAGAATGACCATAATGGTCATTACAACATCCACTACTAAAAAGACTTTTATCCCCGAAAGTTCATACAAGAGGGGAAAGAAGAGAATCAAACGAGACAGGATAATACCAACCACATAAGACCTGCTCGGCTAGTCAAAAGGCTTCCCAAGGCAAAGGAACACATCCACAGGACTCCAATTTCCAAAAACTCAAAAGTCATCAAAGTCCAAATATCACCCAACTGAAACGATCCCAGACCTTTACATAAATGCCAAATCCACCATCAAAACTGAACAAATTCATCCCAAAGTACCTCATACATATCAGAAAAAAAACTCATGGATAAAACAAAAGGAGAAACAAGAACGAATGGCCAATGGAATTCCAAAACTAAGAATTAAATCACATATCACCCCAACAAAGAACCAAACCAAAACTCATCAACCAACTCTCACTGGCAGCTCGAACTTAAAATCCATCATATAATCCGAAATCCACAAATGCTCACTGTAACAAGTCTAATCTACAACAACTCAAATACTCCAACAATTGCCTACACCCAAAAACAATCCCAGTAAGAGAATACTTTATGTAGCCAATTGTCAAAACACAACCTTAGCCTATAGAAAAGCCTCAAAACGGATAAACAAACCACAAACCCCGGGTCTGACACAATAACCAACAATATCGCATGAAATCAACACAACTCACGAAGCAACTTAAACCACTCTTCTAACATAGAAGAAACCGAGCCGCTAGGAGCATATAAACCAACTCAACTTGCCAAATAACCACAAAAAAAAACAACCCAAAAAGTACCGATGACAACCAAAAATAAAACATCCCAAAAGCAAAAATAGACTTTCTATACGTACTGAAATAACTCAATCTAGATGGGAGAACTGTCCATGAACCCTAAAACACATCAAACAAAATCCTTACATTGATGGAATAGGTAAAATAATAGTCTCCCGCCATATCTCAAGTGTAGGCCTCCCTAGTCGAGTCGACTTACAACCCATGAGAATTTCCCACTAGTTGTACAATAGGCTTGTAAAGGGAGTCCATCATCACTTACCTCAGTCCCCACTCGAGGTAGGAAGGGTACATTCAATCGAACCAAATAGTAGGTTCGTGGATAGGGTTTTAAGAAAGATACTCTAAAGTAGAGGGACCCTAATAATAACCTATCTCCACCTTATATCCAAGAACAAAGTCCAAACGAATACAAAAAAAAATATAGGATATTACAACATAAGAGTAATTCAAAACTAACAAAAAGGCCAACACCAATTCGATTTCACTACATCAATTAAAATTTTTGAACCAGAAATAACCCAAAGGCTAACATGAACGTTTGATACTTTTTGATGCAAATCAATTTTTATAGTGTGAACATAAAATCAATTTCCATTACTATTAAAGTGCAAATCCCCAATATAGTAAGTCAATCCCCGAATCATAGAAACAACACAACACCACTAGAGTCAAAATAGATTTACCAAACCTTTATCCAATACATGAAGAAAGCATACCCATAAGAAGTAGACAAAAACACCTTGATAAACTGTTAAAACCAAGTCGTCAATTAGGCCAACTCATGAAACTTAAGGGAGAAGCCAACCCAAACCAAACCATAACACATTGTACCTCGAAATACTAACCACACTTCCTCTGTGCTATTATGATGAAAAAAATAAAGCATATAAAAAGGTATCCACTCAATATCTTAAGCACAAAACAAATAGAAAAATCCACAGTCAAGAAAATCAAAATAAGTTAATCCAACTGAGAACCAAATCACTACCAACCATATGATGGATAACTTAAATAAACTAAAACATCAAAATATCGAGGAAACCAAATCTAGGATTGAATCCCTCGATCCACTACTAAACAATCTGCTACGGGGAGATTATAAGAACAGATCCATCATAAATCCCAGTAACGGCTCACAGACCCCAAAACTGAACCTCAAAGCCTTTCAACTTAATGGATTCCAGATGACAAAAAGGGATGAACATGAGCCTAATACCCAAATTAATCTGA
>JBDJHY010162195.1:0-12571 GCA_039654485.1 Withania somnifera | reverse complement strand
ACTCAGTAGGCTCTCAAAGCCTACTAGGTACGAGTTTCTTCGGCGACTTGTACTCATACTACACTTGCACTTATGTAGATCCGAGTACAGGTTTCTGCTCATGATATGCAGACAACTGTTCGTTCAATTCTTATTTACATCAGAGATTCAGGGTAAGCTTTACATCCAGCTTGTTCCAGCTTCTCTTCAAACTTATGTTTTATTGATCTCCATTGTATTTTAGAGACAACTTCATATTAAATGTACTTCTGTTTATCATTCTTTACTTAGTGGTTCATTTGACACTGATACCAGATTTTGGGTGGTTATTTCATTCTTAATTAATTTCGTAAACATATTATTTTCTCATGACTTTTGATGTATTTCCACATCTAATGTAGTAGTCCTCCACTTTAGTTTCGGACTATGGGGTTTGGTTCTCCTACTGGTGGTATAGTAGGTGTCATCATGATCCACAAAATTGGGTCGTGACACTGGTCCACCTTTTATGATTATCTAACTTAATTTTAATCTTGTTAAGATTTTTTTTCTGGTAGTCTGATTCTTTCAAAGACCTCCTAGAGATTGGCAGTCAATTTTTTTATGTCTTCTTCCAGAGTCAGCTAAAGAGCATAAGCCTTTCCCCTTTCTTTGAGAGGGAATTCAATGCATCTTTTAAGGATGGATTCTACTCTCCAAGAATCTTATACTTAAATCTTAAGGAGTATTCTTCACTCATGACTTGACACTTACTAATACTCATAGAGTTGTAGGCATCAAAAAGGACAAAAGACGAGGATTCAAGTTTTTTCTTATGATCAGGTTTGAGATCAAAAAAATTGAACTCGTGTTCTTCTTATTTAGTTTCATTTTATTTCCCTGATCCAATCATGAGAGTAAGAATAGATTATTTAGAATTTTTGTCCTATTTCTCATTAGCAAAATTAGCAATGGAAATTAGCGAATATAGGTCCTCATCATCAAATTCTACCATAGCCATTAGAGATTTACTTTGAGGATTATCATCATCAGATCCAATAGAGGAATTGGTCATTGCAACAAAGGCTTATTTTGTAGAAAGATCCTCTTTTTATATAGTCAGTTACCCGTAAGATGAAAGGACCATGTCTTTTTTCCCTTAGATTTTTTGGGTTGTCTTTATTGTTCAACACTGCTCACAGAGGACAAAACTTGATGAAATGATCAAGACTTTTACACTTGTGATATAGCTGATCATGAGACTCTTTTTCAATTTTTTTTTGAGATGTTATTTGAAAGTTTTCCCCTCATTTTAACATTTGTTGGAATCTTCTAGTCGCCACTGACAAATTCTTTTATTCATAGCCAGTTGTCTTTGTAGCCTTTAGAACCAGTATCTTCTCCTCCTTATTGGTCCCAATATATTTTTCATGATTTTATTAGCTCAAATATGGTCAGATTTCCAATTTAATCCATCCATAGGTAAAACATCCATATTTCGAGTTTCTGTGATGGTGTCTTCTTTGCTTTCTCCAATATGCATACAACACACTATGAAGTTTGTAAATATCAGGACCCATAATTCCAAAGACCGTGATGACACCTACCCCGCCCCTCTGTGGTAGGTAAAACTAATTGACAACGAAACTCATAGAATCAAATAAATAAATTAAAAAAAAGTATATAGGATAGAATAAAAGAAAAGCAACATAAAAAGGATGATACCCTAAATACGGACTTAATAATAACCAAAACTCTCTAGACTCAGCTATCATAGTACAAGACCAACTTTAGAAACATAAATCTGAATAATACATCAACTACAATCTACACTATTTACAAAAAAAAATACAGAATATATCTAAAGAGTAAGTTGGGTTTGTATTTGAGGGAAGAAGATCACCAAAACTTTAAATGGGTTCATTAGCACGATCTCTATCAGCGGGATCCAATCTTACCGTAATCTGCATCGAAAGGATGTAGGGAGTAGGAGTGAGTACGACTCATTTGAATTTAGTAGACATCATAGACTGACTAATCTTCAGTAAAAACTAAATGAAATAAAAATGAACTATTAACACTACAAAAAGATATCCAGTAGTTCAAGTTCAAATAACTATTGCGGTCCAAAAAGTCAATATCCCATATAGTACTCCACTTAACAACAATATTTAATATATAAATGAGTGCATAATGAATGAATGTAAATACAATGTCAATGGATTCTATTATGCATGTCTCTCCTATTGATGTAAAATCTCCAATCATATAAGCTTCCAAGATGGGACTCATGGTGGCTAGCTAGGACATATATCATGTCTTGCTCGAAGTAAGCTTTTACGATCATATCACCTGCATGGACTCTAACTGGGAGTAAAATCACATCAATATTATATGTTCGGACTCTAATCGGAGTTAAAATCTATTTTCCAAATTCAATCACCATGATATGAGTAAAAAGTATGTGAAACGATAAATATGCACAGGTCATAACAATAATAATGAGATACAATGGCAGTGCATATATAAGCATGGACAATATCTCTCACTCCTTACTCTTTTTGCAAAACATGACGATCAGTCAAAATATTATGTTAACGATCCAAGTCCCAAGTCATCAAGCCTCTCATGTAATACTCAGTACTGTAGTGATAAACTATATCTCACTCATAATATTAATACAACACAATCCCCCACACAGGAAATATAAAAAGAAATAAGAATATTTAAACAAGCCTCCACACTGGCATCACTAATTAATCCATCAAATAATATGAATTTTCCCTTGATTTTATTCTTCATAGCATGCTTTAAGAGATAATTTCTTACCCAAGAAAATCTTGAAAGAGTTTAAGTCATAGCCTACCTTAAAGTCAAAACACGAGCCTCTAAGGGTCAACAATTATCCTTCCCCTTCAGAATAACCTTTAAACGCTCCTAATCAATTTAAAATAGACTATATACACCGATATGAATCCAACGTAACCATAATTCTACAATTGAAAACATGTCCAAAAAATAAACCCGAAATGTCAAATTCAAAATCCCAATTCAAATCTGAGATTTTCTTCCAAAATCATGTTACCTATATCTTGATTAGTTACAATATGAAATTCATCAAAATATAAGTTGAAAGCACCCCTTAAAGCCATAAAATACCATTTTTAATTTTAGAACCAAAGACGATATCATGAAATAGTTAATGGGCAATGATAAAATAATGATTTAGGAATTTACCCGGTATTTTGATCCTGGAAAACACCTTTAAATATCCCTAAAATGAGTTTACAAAATTCAATTTTCAAAATGAGGAAGAAAGGGTCAAAGTAAATTTTTTAATTTGCTATAGGCCCTTCATCGTGATCATGGACTACCCTTCATGGTCAAGATGTTGCTTGACCCGGTTTCTTCGTGATCAAGATGATCTAGTCACATTTTCTATGATTAACTCCAACAACGTCCAACCCAAAAAGCTCTCTGTGATTCCGTCCCATAAATCACAGTCATGAAGCACCACTCACATAACTCTTTGTAATAACATTGGGTATCTCACAAACGGGAAGAAGAGAGAGGGCATATCAGATGAAAAAACAACACCTAAATCAAACAACATAAAACATTTGATTTGATCTTCAAAAATCCATAGACCATATACGAAACCCTACTAAATTTGACATTTTGAATTCAACGAAACTATCAAAATACAGATTTAGAGTTTTCTTGAACTAACACTCACTAAGGAAAAATCAAAATGAAACTTCCTACAAATAACCAAAATGTCCCCAAAACCCACAAAAAATAACTAGAACCTCTTCCAAGCCTAAAAATTACTTTCCATAACCAAACAAATCTTTGAATTTAAAACCCAAACACTCCAACTCCAAATGGTGACCAAAGTCAGACTTTGAATATCAACTTCTAAATTATTCCATTAAAACATATAAAAAGACAATGAAAAGCTCAAAACTGAAACCAAAGATCTCAGAGGACTAAATCAATATTCTAAAGATAATAGAACAAAAGAATTTCCATTTTGGGACTTAGAACTCCAAATTCTTGCTAAAGTCAACCATTTCAAATTTAATTCCTTTAAAATAAAGAATTATCAAGATATCTAACTTACCGTCATGCCCCAGAGTCACCCTCTTAGGAGGGACAAATATCCTTAGCTACTAAATCACCTCAATTTCCTTAGATGAACCACTTGGCCTATGCGTGGCTCAATCACTCTATTTCAGAGGAAGTAATATCATATAACTGAAATAATAAAGAAATAGTAAACCTCGCATAAATCAAAGAGATATCTGAAGGCCTAACACCATCTATGTCAGAAGCCACTAACAAGAATGAACATAAGAAAGAACAATTCCCCTAGATGTCCCAAAACTGAATATAAATACTATCTCTGCGTCTAAGTTTTAAAGCAACATAAGAGAAAGATACTCAATTTAGTTCCCGAATCAAGTAGGAACTTACAACTTCACTTTTGTTTGCTGGATCATAAGTCTGAGTCAATCGCAAGCATCCAAAAGGTTGGTTGAACCTACATATTTAATGACATAACACACATAAAAGTATGAAATCAGTATATTTGAATATACTGAGCATGTGAGATGTTAGTAAAAATAGGGTATCACAATAGTAAAGAAACTAGCTATGTGATGTGTGAACACCTGAGACTTACCCCAGTTGTCACCTGATGACTTAGATAAGCAAACATATAAAATAAGACAGTAATTTATTAAGCATTTTTTTTATAACTAACTCTTCTTTTTGACCAAATTCTAAGGATAATGACTCACTGACTCATGACTGACATTTAGATGAACTTTAACAGACTTAACTAACTTTAACTGTCAGTTAGTTTAACTTTGGGAGGTTCTATAACCGATATCCCCATGCACAAGGCTATAGGATCCAACATTCACCAGGATGATAGGTTTTCCTAAACCCTGCCAAAAGTAAAAGGTGTTGGCTTAACACTAATGGGATCCATCTAATAAGGTATAAGACATTCATTGGGCCATGTTGAATTCCTATGGTTGGCAACCACAAGTTGTAGGATAAGGGTTGGACTACCTAAATCCTCTCAGTGCCATGCTTCTCTGAATACTCAAACATGCTAAAATTATATTTAATTTGCCTCAATTGGGCTGCTGATCTTATTAATTGACTCTGTACATTGTTCGCTCCTTCTTTAGGCTCATATTAGCTAACTAGACTTTCCAATTAGGCTATTTAATCATCTATTTAGGTGAAGTTGACTCTAAATACATAATTAAGCCTTAAGTTATTTATTAGTATTATCATCCTTAAAATAGACTAAAACCATGCCACATGTTTAAACCATACAATTGACAACCTGACCCTCAATGTTAAATTGTTTTGGAACCAACATATGAACAAGATTATTAATTTCCACATTATGTATTATATTCATGAATGTGACCCAACTTTTAATTACTCAGTTTCATATATTTAATCATGAAATCATTCACCCTAAGTTATACTATCAATTTACATACAAATATAATTATGACAATTATGATCGAGAATACATATAATACAACTTTTACCATGAATAACAAATTTCAGATTTTACTTAAAATCTCTAAGTCATAACATGAACAAGAATATAGGTATTCGAACATAAGATTTGAAAGGAAATCCTTGCTAAATTTCCACATAACTGAATTAGAGAAAATTAATGGAGAAATCTGAGAAGTAGAGGCTGCACAAAGATCTCTATGAAAACCCTAGGTTTTGTTCTTGAGAGAAAACCTTAGAAGAACCTGGCTTAGATTTTGATTATGAATAATAAATGAAGGAAATAAGGTTTGGGTATTTATATTTACCCTATAATGAGGCTAAAATGACATAGGATTAATGGTTTAATGATGGAGAATTGTCTTAAAAGTCCCTAGAAATACCAGACTAAAACAAAATTGTCTAGGTTTTCACGGTTTGTTCAATGAGTCATCAAACTACTTGAAAGTCCTTCGAAAGAGTCGTCAAACCATGTCCCCTCCCCTATTTTTCGTTCACTGGATCATGCAACAACTCCTACCATGCTCCATCAAATGATTTCATATACAGTGGAAATAATCCATCCGATGGGTGAATCATTTTACCAAATTTTTAGAGGACCTGAAGGGTTTCAAGGGTGATATTACAAATCATGGAAGCATATCACGGTCCGTCGAAGGACCTATGGAAAACTAAATGTTTAGATCTAAGTGGAATTTCACGAATATGCTTTTTTTGGACGACGCAGCCCCTAGTACAAGTTTTAAGATTTTACATTAACTCCCCATTCTGATTATTCATACTCGAATGAAGATTTTAGCCACAAAATAGGGGAAAAGGGTTAGGAAAATTGCAAGATGACTACACAACCTACCCATGACCTATTATCAACCAACAAAATATGGTTTAACTACTAACTAAGTTGATAGACATGTATGTTACAACTACTGACCATGACTACCATGAACACATCAAATAGGGAAAAAGTACTTGCATAGGGACTCATACAATGATACAACTACATGGTATTTGCTGCATGCTCATGAATGAACAAGGGAAAAGATGTATGGGGAGGCTATTACCTCAGAATGAATTAGAAATAGCTGGAAACAAGAGCAGATATCTACTTATCATATTTGCATGTACCTCCTTAGTAGCTCCCTCAACTGACTGGTTCTGGCATAGGTTCTTCACTAACGTTATCTCTTTATTCTCAACTTACAGACCTGCATGTCTAAAACCAGAACAGGAATCTCCTCATAAGTCAAGTTTCCCTCAACACAAAAAATAATGGCTGACACTACTAAAGATGGACCACTTAGGCACTTTCTAAGCAAGGAAACATGTAAAATATTATGGACCACTGCTAACTCTGGCAGAAGATATAAATCGTAGGCTACATTGCCTACCCTCCTAAAAATCTGATATGGAGCAATATATCTTGGAATCAACTTCCCTTTCTTCTCAAATATCATAACATCCTTCATAGGTGATATTTTCAGGAATAAATCACCTTCCTTAAAACTCTAACTCCCTCCTCCTTGTATTTTCGTAGGATTTCAGCCTTTTCTAAGCTGCCTTCATTCTCTAACGAATAAACTGAACTTTTTTCCTAACTTTATGAATAAGATAATGAAAAAATATAGTTGTCTCACCTATCTCAAACCAATCAATAGGAGACCTACACCTCCTCCAATACAAAGCCTCGAACGGGGCCATCTAGATGATAGAATAATAGTTGTTATTTTATGCAAGCTCGATTAAAGACAATTGTTTAATTCAAGTACCCTCAAAATCAATTCTCATGCTCTCAGCATATCCTGCATGTATGAATAGTTCTCTCAGCTTGACCGTCTTTTTGCAGATGGAAAGCTTTACTCAGGTGAACTTGCAAACCAAACCTTTCTTAAACAATCTCCTAAAGTGAGAAGTAAAATGTGTACCCTAATTTAAAATAATATTCAATGGTACTCCATGCATCCTATTGATATGATAAAAATAGATCCTGCCATACTTTTCGGCTGAAAAGCTTGTGTGAACAGGTAGGAAGTGAGCAGACTTAGTCCTTTAGTCTATTATAACTCACATGGAATCGTGTTTCTGATCTAATGGTAAACTGGTGATAAAATACATATTTATCACCTTCCACTCCCATGTAACAATCTCAAATTGTTGCAACTTAACTACTAACCTCTGGTGCTCTACCTTCACTTCTGACAATTAGGACACAGCCATAAACTCCTCTATGTCCTTCTTCATACCTTCCCACCAGTACACTTCTTTCAAATCTCTATACATCCTAGTATCTCCATAATGAAAAAAATATCTGGAACTATGATTCTCTAACTAAATCATATCTCTCAACCCAACCACTATTGGGAGACAAAGAAGACCCTTATAGTAGTGAACACCATCTCCCCCTTATGAGAAATGTTAGTCCTTATATTTATGGAATGTACTCTTTATCTTAACCAACACTGAATCACTATCTTTCTTGCTCTTCACCTCAACTACAAGAGATGACTTGGAAGAATTTCAAACCAGCATACCACCATCACCAACATCAGTTAATCCAATAACCAAGTGTGCAAAACTATGCACCTCCCTATCCAACACTCTTTTATTCTCATGAACATAAGACAAACTACCAAAGTACAACCTTCTAAGTGTGTTAGCCACTACATTGTCCTTGCTCAGATGATACATAACTGTCGTGTCATAATCCTTTGCAACTCAAGAAACCTCCTCTAATGAAGATTCAAATCTTTATGTTCAAACACATGTTGTAAACTCTTATGTTCAGTGAAGAAATCTATATGCACCCTATACAAGTAGTGTCTCCAGAATTTCAAGGAAAAAAACCATAACTTCCAACTCAAGATCATGAGACGGATAATTCTTCTAATGGGTCTTATGTTTCCTAGAGGCATAAGACACCACCCCTCCATATTGTATTAACACACAACCCAAACCAACCTTTGAGGAATCACAATGAACTATAAAACTCTCTAAACATCAGACAACGTCAACACTGGAGTTAAATTCAACCTAGTTTTCAACTCCACAAAACTTATCATACATACGTCTAATCATTCAAACTTCACCTTTGTCTAATTCAAATAGGTCAAGCCATGGAATAAGAGCCCGGGACAAGTCTACGGTAGAACCCATCTAGAAATAAAAAGGTACGGATATCTGATAAAGAGGTTGATCTACGCTAATTTCTAACTAAATCTTTTAGGAATCTACTCGGATACTCTTGTTGGAAATGATATAACTAAGAAACGCAACCGACTGGAGCCAAAACTTGCACTTAGAGAATTTAGCATATATCTGGAGTTCTCTAAGGGTGTGAAGAACTATTCTATGATGGTCAACATGATCCTTTTTACTTGCGAAGTAAACCAATATTCATCAATAATGACGATCACAAATAGGTCTAAGTATTTCTTTTGAACCTTAAGGTCTATGAAAGCTGTAAGACATTTAATCAAACAAAAAGGCATAACCATAAACTCAAAGTGGATATAACGGGTTTGAAGATTATCTTTGGAATATCTGGCTCCTTGACCTTAAGCTAGTGGTAGCCCAAATAAAGATCAAGTTTGGAGAAGTGGCTCACAACTTGTATCTGACTGAACAAGTCATCAATCTTAGGAATGGGATAATTATTTTTTATTGTGACTTTGTTCAGTTGGTGGTTATATATGAACATGCCGAGGGAACCATCTTTCTAATGCAAAAACAAGATAGAGGCACCCCAAAGAGACACACTAGGGCAGATCAATCCCATGTGTAGGAGGTATGGTAACTGATCTTTCATCCCCCAGCTCAACTAGTGCCATCCCCCAGCTCAACTAGTGCCATCCTATATGGATAAATGGAAATAGGTCGACTGCCCAAAATGAGATCTATGTCGAATTCTATCTCCTTGCAAGGAGGAACTCCAGTTAAATCCTCGGGAAACACATACAATTGGAACTGACTAGATATCTGGTATATCAGACTCAAAGTCCTGGACTCAGACTAGGTGATAAATGCAACCCTTAGAAATCAGCTTCCTAGCTTTGAGGTAAGAAATAAGCATACCCTAAGAAATAGTTCTACATCCCGCCCACTCGAGGACGAGCTTACCGGGAAGCTAAAAATAGACAACTATTATCCTACAATCAATAAAATCATGACATAATAGAGCTAATCCATCCCTAGAATGACATCAAAATATATCCTTTATAACTCATACAAATTGGCTAAAACTACCATCCCTAAAATCAATTCTAGAAAACTACGATAGACCATCTCAACTACTATGGAGTCCTCAATAGGAATTAACACGAAAAAAGAATTAAATAAAACCTCAATATCAATACCAAACTTTCTACCAAAAAAAAGGAAATGTATAAGATAGGTTTGCTCCGAGGTCTAAAAATTCATAAACACTAACACCATGCACATCCAACATGCCTGTCACTATATCGACTGACTATTCCTGATCATGTCTGGAACCCAAAGAATATAACTGGTTCTAGAGCTGACCAGTACCTATATTTGTAGAAGTACTCTGCTGGGCTGGGCGGGTAACTGGTGGTGCTGTTACAGTAGTCTGAACTCTACCACCTCCATCTTTATTCTTCTCCATGGGAAAATCCTTAATCCAGTGGCCTGGCTTACCATAAAAACACCCCCCCTTCAAAGGGATATCCCTTAGAATATGACCTACCTGGCCACATCCAAAACACCTATCCTAACCCAAATGTCACTGGCTCATATGATTCTTCCCAAACCTTCCACAAAGAGAAAAAAGTATTGTAACATGTTAAAAGTTGTTCTAGAGGTTATGTGGACTAAACAAAAGGTGTTGGTGAAGTTTCTTTAAAATATAGAACATCCCATGTTGGTATAGATCACTTTACGATTCGTGGTCCTGTTCGACGAACCCTATAATGGTTTGTCAAACTAGACCAGTATAAATTCCCAACACCTTTGTTCGATAGGTCCTGTGACGAGTTGCAAACCCTTTAGGCGATTCATTATAGAAAACTATGACACTCACCCAGCTCCTTGTTTTGACGCTTTCTATGACAAGTCATAAACCATTTCCATGATTTGTCATAGAGAATGGTGATATTGACCCAGGTATCCAAAATTTATCTAAATATGGAATGATTTCACAAGTCATTTCACAAACCACAGAACCATTGGAAGGCTCATAGAGTGAGTCGTAGAAACTCTCTAGACGACTTTTACTTTTATTTTTCCTGGGTATTTTAATAAATTACTACCTCTTAAATCAATAAGCCTATGAATTTTCAGACTCAAAAATGCTTATTATATAAACCCCAAAGCCAAAGAGGTAAGCTAGGGATCCATAAGAGATTCCATTTTGTCAAGACCCAATTTCGCGGATCATGATGGAACCTACTATCCCACCAGTAGGAGAACCAATCCCCTAGTCCGTAGCCGAAGTGGAGGAATACTATATCAATTGTGAAAAGCATAATTTTAAAATAGCAGTATATATATAGTGAAAAAGAGGAAATAGCAGAGTCAAAATAAATTCCCAAAACATGGTGTCAGTATGAAATGAACCACTAAGTACAAAAACAAAAAATCCAAAATGTCTAATACAACTGTATCTCCGAAATACATGGAGATTAAATAGAAATGCCAAGATAAAGAGAAGAAGGTTAAAACCGGACCTAAGCTCACTCTAATTCTCTGAAGTAGAACTAAATCTGCACGAACAACTACCAGTAATCAAGATCGGGAACCTGTACTCGGATCTGCACATATGCAAGTGTAGTATGAGTACAAGCTATCAAAGTAAATCGTACCCAGTAGGCTTCGAGGTCCCACTAGACACATAAGAATAATAAAAGTGGTAAATAACAGAATATAATGAAGGGGGTCACAGAAGCAAATCATACAACAAGGGATCCAGCTGCTCAAAAAAGAATCAAGTATAAGTAGACATGTATCGCTAGCTAATAAAATAACAGGATCTCAGGCAATGAAGGAAAATGTACTTGGAATGCTTGGAATAGTATATCTGATAATAATAATATAATAAACAGGAGTGAAAAGAAGACTGGAGTAAAACATGAACAGTATACCCGTAACCTCAAGTAAAGGATGAATGACTGAATAATAATCTAAGGCACAAATCCCAAATATCATGAAGCGTCAATTAACCAGAAATAACAACAAAGAAATAATAATTAATATGAAGTAATGCAAGTAAACATTAACAAGTCCCCCAGCAAGAAGTGCAGCATACACAGAAACACCCTCACACATAGGCACCCACACACTACCAATGTTACACTGAAGAAAAAAAGTGCAAAAATGTAAATACACATCATGAAGTAACTAGTCTTGTGTACGCTTCTCCTTCGATACCCATAGGTCTAGCAGGCAGAACCCATTAAAGGCTAACCTAGATATTCCTGGTATATCACTCCTCTATCCTATACCCCTCCCCCCTCAGTG
This sequence comes from Withania somnifera, assembly GCA_039654485.1. Taxonomy (NCBI): domain Eukaryota; kingdom Viridiplantae; phylum Streptophyta; class Magnoliopsida; order Solanales; family Solanaceae; genus Withania; species Withania somnifera. The sequence continues at coordinate 598 of JBDJHY010162195.1, read as the reverse complement.
TTTTTCGTAGCCCGGATGCAAGGTCCATGGAGGTATGTGAACATGTACTATCTCTAACATAATCATAAACTCACATCCCAAATCTCAGAATCAAAGGTCTTAATAGTTTGGCATCTTGTGCTTAATATCAATAGTCTCATCAAGCAATACTCGACAAGTCAGGGCATATATAGTATCACCAATATCATCAATAGATTGGGTGTAATTAAGTCTCCATAACCAGTGGTGCCATAAGTGTCAAGAACTGTAATCACAACCGTAATATGACGGACTCAAGTCCCAACGGTTGTATTCACTGCCGAACATAGTCGATCTCAAGTCCCAGCATTTATTAGTCAAATGATATTTCCCAGTGCCAGGATATAAAGCTGAGACTAAAACAAGTAAAAATAGTATTACCGAGTGCTCGATACATTGTTGAGTCTAAAATCATTAAAAGGTTATTTACTTATATATTATGAAATATTCCAATTTATCAACTTATATCATTTTTCATCATTATAACTAAAACCAGTCTCTAGCTGTCACGACCCGATTTCTCAGATCATGATGGCACCTACTATACCACCAGTAGGAGAATCAAACCCCGTAGTCCGTA
>JBDJHY010162175.1:0-12572 GCA_039654485.1 Withania somnifera | reverse complement strand
AAGCAACTCACGGAGATGAATGGAAAGATGGGAGATTTGGAGGAAAGGTTGAGTAGGGTTGATGATAATGATAAAGGAGAGTCACCTCGTGAGGTAAGTCTGGAGAAGGGAAAAGGAAGTTTGGAGCAATCCATAACTATATCCCCAGGTCAATTCCAACAAATCACCCATTCAATCTTAAATCAAAGCCAAGGTTTCCACCAACAACCCACATTCCTACACCATAGTACTCCAAGAAACCCCCGCTCCAGAACTCCACACCCAAATACATAACCATTTATTCCCTTAAAGAACCTCAAACAGTGCATGATTACAATCCAAGTCCCATTTCCCAAAGAAGTGTTTCTGTTGTTCCTTTACATGGTTTGATGATGAAACCTCCCCAAAGCTACACATAAAACCCCTACCAATACTACCAATACCAAAACCCCTTGTATGATGAAATGCACAATGAAGTTGATATTGATGAAGAATGGGGGCAAGAAGGTAGACAAGGCTAGTGAGAGCCTAAAGATTGAAGGCGAACACAAGGCTATGGTCATAGAAGAGATCCTTAATAGGAAGTTAGAGGGAATAGGCATAGGGAACATAGAGGATATAGGATATGGGAGGATAGGGGAGGTAGGATGGAAAATCAAAATGATGTTGACCTTGCTAGAGCACTATTAAGAAGACACTCCCAAAGTTCAAAGGGAGTAGTAATCCGAAAGTGTTATTGAGTGGAGGCTACAAAGTGAGAGAATCTTTCTCACCAACAACGTGTTAGATGCTTTGAAAGAAAAGTATGCTCTAACACAATTTGAAGGCTATGCATCTATGTGGTGGGAATCCAAGAAGAGGTAAAGAGAACTTCATAATGTCTTCATGATTACTAATTGGAAAGAGTTGCTTGAAATGATATAATTGAGGTACTTTCCACCTAACTATTATCAAGAACATCTCAAAAAGGTCTACATATTGCGGCAATGTCCCAAGAGTGTAGAAGATTATTATAATGAATTTAAAAATTTTAAGATGAAGTCTAATCTCAAGGAGTAAGGTCAATACATGGTAATGAGATTCATTACAAACTTGAGGTTTAAGTGTTGAGGTACATGAAGCTTAAACACAATGATACCATAGAAACAACCTTTCAAGATGCTTTGAAGGTAGAGGATGATTTGAAGGATGTGAAGGCCTTTAAACCCAAAGGCTCTTCTACTAAGACGTGGGAAAAAATAACAAGATGAAGAGAACATATTCCAAGGAGTCCAAGGGTAATGGTCAAGCTACACCCGCCAAAGCTGACTACCATGCACAAGTGTATTATAAACCAAACTAAGGTAATGTTGCAAATACTAATTTCCCTAGACCTTATACCATCCAATGCTTTCGATGCAAAGAAAGGGACACATTGCTAGTGAGTGTCAAAATAAAAGAATTATTGTTGCATTCCATGGAGGTATCACATGAAAGATGAAGATGGTTGTGAGGAAGATAGAGAAGAAGAGGAAGACAATATTAAGATGAGAGGGAAGTTACAGATGATGAAGATGAGACGATTGATGAGAGGGTTAACTATTCTTGCCTCATGAAGATAATTTCATTCACTCTAGAGGATGAATATGAGATAAAGGTTAATGTTAACTTTTCTTGTATGGTGAGGCAGATTATGGGGGCACTTGCTAAGGAGGATCGTCATCAAATAGAAAATTTATTCCATGAAAGATGTAAAATCTTGGATAAGGCATGTTCCTTAATCATTGATAGTGGTAGGTTTACCAATGTGGTGAGACAATCTATGGTGGAGCAGTGGTAACTTTCCACTACCAAACATCCAAGTCCTTATAAGCTACAATGGCTCAATGATAGCGGTGAAATAAAGGTTCTTCGGCAAGATATGATCAAATTTAGCATTGGTAAATACCATGAGGAGATATTATGTGATGTGGTGCCAATATTGTCTTGTCATGTGCTATTGGGAAGACCTTGGCAAGTTGATAGGGATGCCACTCATTAAGGATGAACCAACAAGTACTCTTTTGTGATGACTTGTAAAAAATAGGTGCTTGTTACATTGACTCCCTACTAAGTAAGTAAAGATTACCACATCATGAAAGAACTTAGAAAGAGTGGCAATATTGGAGGAGAAGAGATTGAAACCAAGGGTACCACTAGTAAGCTAGAGAAGGGAAATAGTTTGGCTAAGATGAAAGGAAAGAAATGCATGATAGCCAAGCCCAAGAATTTCCTCAAGGAAGTTGATGAGGACCATTTTCTAGTGTGCCTCGTCAACACCAATTATTCATTGCATACTAACCAAGACACTAGCATTTTTCCTAGTGCCATTTGTTCACTTTTTTAGGGTTATAAGGACTTATTACCAGAGGAAATGCCCAAAGGGTTATCACCTTTGAGGGTATTGAACACCAAATTGATTTTGTGTCGGGATCTCAAATTCCTAACCGACCGGGGCCTATATAAGCAATCTAGAGGAAATAAAAGAATTAAAAAAGAAAGTGTAGGAGCTTCTTGAGAAAGGAATTATAGAAAATACATCGAGTCCATGTGCCATATCGGTGATTCTTGTGCCAAAGAAAGACGACACTTAGAGGATGTGTGTTGATTATTGAGCCGTAAAAAGATTATGATAAATTATTGGCACCTTATCCTAAGACTTGATGATATGTTGGATGACCTTTATGGACCACGTGTTTTCTCAAAGATCAACTTGAGGAGTGGCTACCACCAAATCCAGATGAAATTAGGTAATGAGTAGAAGACGACACTCAAGACTAAATATTGACTATATGAGTGAGGGGTCATGCCCCAAGCACCTTAATAAGATTCATGAATCATGTATTGAAGATATTGATCAAAAAGTGTGTCATCGTTTATTTCAACGACATTTTCATCTATCGCAACTTACTTGAGGAACATGTTTCTCACTTGAGACAAGTCTTTGACATATTGGTGAAAGAAAAGCTATATGCTAATCTCAAGAAAGGCTCATTTGGTGTAGACAAGGTTGTCTTCCTTGTTTTTGTGGTGAGTTCTAAAGGAGTGGAAGTCAATAAAGAAAAAGTCGAGGCCATCAAGTCATGGCCAACCCCTACTAATACGTTCGAGGTTCAGAGCTTTCATGGGTTGGCCAACTTCTGTCGGCAATTTATGAAGGAATTTATCTCTATCACTTCTCCATTGACTGGACTTATTAAAAAAGATTTCCCTTTTTATTTGGGGAAAGGCACAAGAAGAATCCTTCCAAACGTTGAAGGATAAGTTGAGTTAATTTCCATTACTCTAACTCCTGAATTTTTAAAAGGCATTTGAGGTTGAATGTGATGCATCTAGAGTGGGTATTGGTGAAGTGATCATGCAAGAAGGTAATCTATTGACTTAATTTAGTGAAAAATTAAAAGGAGAAACATTGAATTACTCCATATATGACAGGGGGGTTATATGCACTAGTGATAGTATTAGCATATTGGCAACAATATTTGTGTCACAAAGAGTTTGTCATAAGGAAAGATCATGAGTCCTTAAAACACTTGAAGGTCATTTCAAATGTTTCTTACTTCATTTTGGATGATAAACATAATTTCTATATTTTCTATCTTTAGCTTGAGTATAATAGTTTAGTTTAAATTTCCAATTCATAATTAGAATTACATTAGGTTCACGTCGTTGTGTTGAATGATTAAGGTGGGTTGAATCCTTAATTGATCGGAGAATATTTTACTTGAATTGATCAAGCGATCTTCCATTTGTCGGTGTATCAAATTGGTTTTTCATGTCTATGAATTTTGGAATTCAATTACGGTATGATTTTGTATTGAATTCAACATATCCTTTACTTTTCGTTTTTCAATTTTGTTCCTTCGTCTTTGAATTCACGGACCATATCGCAGGACGTATCAGAGGCAATCCTAATAACGAAGCACACCATATACCCCTTGAGAGAAATCTTAAACTTTATGCTTTTGGAATGCACTCTTCACCTGAACCTAAAATAGATCAATATCTTTTTTTAATTTCACCTCCATGACAAGAGATGAATCAAAAGCATTCTACACAAGAAAAACCTGCTAAGGGAATCAACCACTACATTAGCCTTGGCTGTTGAAACATAATAGGTATGCGTTTAGCAAATCTAAGCACCTTCTCTGACAAAGATTAGGATCCTTCTGCTCAAACACATACTAAAAACTTTTATGGTGGTGAAGACATCTACATGAACTATTGATACGAGCATGAATGGCACCAATCATGCTATACCTATGTTGCAAGGTGTAATCAAGAGGATCCAAGGCCTGGGCAATAATAAAGGGATAAAACAAGCTCTAACTGGTAAATGTGTGGACCAATAGGAGCAATCTCAAGTTTGGGGAAAGATAAAAGACTTTAAGGACTTGAGTTAACAATACCCAAACTTGAGGGATCAATGTAACAGCTTCACGACTTGAAGGATTTCTTGGTAATACTAGATTACTCCTGGGCCAAACTATAATTATGTAAACATGTTTGTATTAATATTTGGCCTTAGTTTATTTTCATTAGATCATACATTTGGAGAATTGAAATTAAATTCAGAAGACTTTATTAAAGCTATTAGAGCTTTTAGGGTAGATTGTAGGGTTACAATCTAGGATTATTAATGGGTTATAGTATATTATTGGTATAGTACTACTTTACTTGTCGTTCATAGTAGATGCTCATTGTGGACATACATTCCGTGAATTACAAATTACTTCCCCCTTCTATATTCGTGGATTCAGACATCTTTCTGTTCTTTTCTTCTCATCTTATCATTTCTTTTAGGATTATTGATTTTATTACTCTATTTAGTTGATAATTCTGTATATCTTTACGCTTTGCATTTTTTTATTCGAGTTCGTGTGTTACGTCATATGATTTGCATCATTTGGTATCAGAGCTTAGGCTAGTAATTTTTTCTATTGACTTGCAGTCCTTGGTTCATAAAAAAATTTTTAAAAAATAATAAAAGAATTTTTTTTTAAATTTTTTTAAAATTGCAAGAAAATTTTGAGTTTTTGTTTGAATTTTGTATTTTCAAGTTCTATAATCCTGCTCCCTAGTGTTTTTAGTTATGTATCTTCAATTTCAGGTCAATCCAGGTTATTTTTGGCTATTTACCATTGTTGACATTGAAGGTGTAGAACTAGGGTTCATAGGGTTGAAATTTTAGGAATTTTTTGGGCATAAAAACTAGTGGGGTTTTTCGGCTATATCAAAGGGAGCACGTGGTTAAAACTTTGTGCAAAACAGAGTTCGTTTGAGGGTGGTTGGGTTTTGAAAAGTTGCAAGTGTTCTACATATCTTCATGATAAGAAGATGAAGAATTGGTACATTTGATCCGTCATCCTAAGTCAAAGTGTTATTTTGGTGTATAAAGGTTGATAATATTTTTTCCTAAGTCATTAGGACCCTTGATATAAAATTTCTTTCAAATCCGAGTTGATTTCGGAGAGTTTAAAAAATTCATGTTCTTTGTAAAAAAATTCATAGATTGTTGGTGGATAATCTTCTACTTTGGTGTTGTTTGATACAAATTAAGTTTGAATTTGAGTTGTAAAAGGTGTCAAGTACTAGGTCACAATTATAAAGGTGGAGCAAAAAGAAGCAACCCACGCAAGATTTCCAGGCTTGCTGTCTAAGACAGCAGCCAAGATACCCTAGATGGCGGTCAAGGTAAGGGGGTATGGTGGTGGAAGCTTACATAAGTTTGTTTCTTCCCTAGACGGCGGTAGGGTCCCTTAGACGGCGGTCCTCCTTAACCCACTATGGGCGAGGATGATTGAAAAAGGGTCCAAAAGTTATCTAATCATTGTGGTATCAATCTTCCTTGCCTCATTTTAATTATGTATTCCATTGTTTCATTTATTTACTCATTAATTCCTTTCATGAAGTCTACAACTAGTTTGCAACTAGTATTTGTTCTACTTAGTTGTTAATTAGTTCTTAGAGTCTATTTAGTTGAGTTACTTCTTTATAGCATTTCTTTTTTTATATCTTTGTAGGACTTTCTTGAATCTAGTTGTTTTATTCTTTATTTGTCCTTTGTTTTGATTCAACGACAATCCATTCCTCCACAAAGTATAAGCATCACTCTAAAGTGATTGGTCAGGTTAGTTCTTTATCAACCTTGGAAGAATGACTTTAGGTATGTTAGGTGGATTTCAATACGAGACGCGTGAGGTTTTTTTTCATACTAACTTATTTGTTGAGTTTTTGTAATGAACCTCATGGTCATTTATGATAAATATGCAATGTTTTGCATTCTAGAGCATTTCGGTAGTTGACCCAAGTCATTTATACTTGCTGGGACTGAATTTTGGATCCTTGGCGACTCAGTTGAGAAATATCTTATGTATCCTATTTTAGAGCCTAAAAGTAAGTAATCGTTAACCAAAGTCAAATTTCATTCAAGATGATCTCAGAAATTAATTTTGATAGTCCGTTAGCTCTGGAATGCCAAACAAAGTCGGGATTGACCTTAAGATTGTGTTTTGGAGGTTTCATTTGCAAGTTATGCGAAATTGTGGTATTTAGTTACGTTTGAAGCCTAAAGTGGAGCTTGAGTTTTAAGTTGATGTTTGGAGTGTTGAATTGGAATTTTGATGCTTCCAGCAGCTCCATAATGATGATTTTAGGCTAGGTGGGGGTGTTGGTATAATTTTCGGACATGTTATTGCATTTTTGAGGTGTTGGTTGAAAGATGCACTTTTGGCTCCATTTGGTTTGAGGGGTCATTTTGAGTAAACGACCTCAAATTTTAGTTTCATCATTTTCGTTGAGTCTGAATGTCATTTTTATGCTGTTTGTATATTTGGTTTGCCAAAATTGGACTCTGTTTGATCCTCGAGTCCCTGGTTGTGAAATCTTGAAAATTAGAGTTGAAATCTGCACCTGGTGCAGATTCCCTTCAACACGATTGCGGCCTCTGAGGCGCGATCACGATGAACAAAGGTATCCCATTCTACGCGATTGCGATTCCTTGGCGCGATCATGATATATTCCAGGAAAACACTTTAGTGTGATCGTGATTCTTTAATGCGATCGCGATGCCTGTCAGTTTTCTTTTAGTGCGACTGGTAAGTTAAATTCCTGCAACCACCATATTTCATTTTATTCGTTCAAAAACTCAATCCATTCGGCTCTAGGGAGACAATTACTTCCCAAACACCATTCCAATACCAAGTAATTTCTCCTCAACGTTCTCCATAATGTTCTATACGAATTTCGGTAAGTCTCCTTCTCTTCTTCTTCTTTATTTTCTTCAATTCCTCCATTAATGGCCTAAAGTATGAAGTTGATGAATTCATCCCTTAACTCAATTATTTTCATATAATTCTTCATCAATTGTATATACATTGCTCCTAAGATAAGTAATTCTTCATAAATCCAATGTTATAATCGTAAAGATTGAACCTTTAACCCCTTTGGGTCAAATCTGTCCGAGCTGATTTGAAGGCCTTCCCGCGTTCGCATTGTGCTCAAATTTGGAGCACAAGTTCCTTGCAGCGTTGGAAACCCCGAGGTAAAATTTTTTTACGATTTCAGCAAGCAGGCCCCGAAGTCCATTTTAGGCCCGATTTTGGACTCAATTAGGAACTTAATATAAAATTCACAGTTAGACTCGTATTTATATATAGAATTCATTGGCGCAAGTTTTAGATCGGTTGGAGCATGTTTGATATCAGTTAGAGTATGATTCGTGTCATTGGAAAGCTTTGTCGTCGGACGATAGGTAGGCTTTTTGGGGCTATATCTGGGTTTATAGCTTTAATAATTGGACTAAATAACGTACTTGGGTTGGTTAGCTAGGTGGTATAGCATCACAATACCCTTTTTTTGTCCGTTCTATGTTGAGAATGATATGTTGGCACCCGAGTGGTATGGGGCCTAATACTTAGCATCTGACTATAGATACCCATACAGGGTATAGGACGTGGATATCCCTTATTTATATATGATTTACATGTATTATTGATGTGTTGTGCATTTATGACACGAGAGGCCGAGCCTAAGGCTCCGATGAGAGTATATTAGGGATGGGCTGATATCACCACTTGATTTTGAGCCGCGGAGGCTAAATAAAGATCATGATAATAATGATGATGATTCACAATATGAATTGAGAAATCAAAATACTTAATGGTAATATTGTTTTTTCTTTTGGAACATAATCCACTTTTTCTTTCATTTTTTGAGATTCTATTAAATGTCTCAAATTATCTATTTTATTTTGCAATAAATTTATTTGCTCACATATTACTTTTAAAGTAATATTTGTGTGATTATTTTGTTTAAATATGTTATTAACATGTTCTATCGTAGGACCATTTGGTATGGTTTGTAATATTATTTTCATATAAGGTTGAGCAAATAACTCATCCTTTCCCTGACTTTTCTTTAATGAAAAAGGTTCATCAGGAGATAAATACTATGAAGTACTTTTTTAGAATCTAAATACCATTGCCTTTCAATCATATTAATATTAGGCAATGCATTTAATGTTCCTCTTCTTGAGACTCTTCAAGAACTCTATAGACTTCCCTGCCAAATCCCTATGTTTCACGATCCAACTCGCAACCTAGTGGTCTAACTTGAGAATGTTATAGCGTTGTGAAATAAGGGCATTCTGATCGACCCGATTGACTCTCGTTCTGGTTTGGCGGAAAGGTGAAAAGCACAAAATCTTTCTTCCTGGTCCTTTCGGACTAGTCTTTCTAAACCTGGTTGGTGTACTAGGGCGATAAATCCCAACCCTTCGTTAGCTAGTGACTTTCCCTGTTTTTTGATCTATTTATTTCCATCCTCAACCAAGGACATGGTCTTACTCTACCATCAATTACTGAAGCCACTAAAACAACTGTGTATTAATATTAGGTTTACTAACACTCACTAAAAAAATGCGAAGAGTCTAAAATTTATGGATGAACATTGAAAAGGCAAAAATTAAGAATCAAGAATTAAGACAAGCAAGAAATTATGAGATTTAACTGAATAAATTTATTAGCAAAATTGGAGGATGAATGAAAACATTTCTATCTAATGAGAAATAAAGGGTTATTAAGTGCACATTATCGAGCATCACCATATATTTGTGTCTTTTGTTTCATGTATTGGTCAATATTACAAAAAGTTGGAGAGATTTCAAAGAAATTTCCAATCGGATTCGATAAACACAGTACAAAATTTCATTGGGAATTGCTACAACTCCTAAGTGTAGTGGTGGGCTTGGGACTAAAGATTTGAAATTTACTCATAAAGCTTTATTAGGAAATTAGTTATGAAGGTTTAGGATATAGGAACATATTTGTTGGAGAGAGGTGATAAGGGAAAAATGCAGGGTCTTGGAATGGGCTTGGAGGACTAAAAATGTAACCAATGTCTGCGGGTAGTGGAGGAACATTTTGAGGGGATGGAGATAGTTTATTAATTTTGTGTCTTCCAGTGTGGGGGATGGGAGGAGGGTGAGTTTTAGGGCCATAGACGATGCAATATTTTGGGACTTATATTTTAAAACATTTACAAAAATTTCATGCCAAAAGAAAAGATAGAGAAGTCTTCAGAGATTTCACGTTTAGGAGGATTTTTCAAAATTTGGAAGTATCAGAATTTCAAAATGTAGCCGGTTTTTTTTTATAAACAAGGACGCCGCATAATAACTACGATGTTTGGAGGTGGGAGATGGGCAACATTGGAGTATTTTTTGTTTAAGTCATACTATGAAGAGCTACTGGATTGGAAGTAGGTTGCATCCCTAAATACATGAATTTTTATTCCTGATTGTCACGATCCAAAATTCGACCGTGATGACACCTATCTTTCCTCCACGATAGGTCAGCCAAACTAGCGATGGAGAAACCAAGTTGTTCTAATGTGGAAATAACTGTGAATAATAAAGAGCATACAAAGTTTAAAACAAGAAACCATGACTAAAATTCCCAAAAACCAGGTTGCCACCGTATACAAGCCACTACTGGAGTTTATACAACAATACACAATCTCAAAATATCCTTTAGGAAGTAAAGACATCATAAGCTGAAAGAAAGTAAAAGAGCTCTTCGGTAACTGAGGATGAGACCGTTAGCTACCTCCAGATGTTCTAAGGATGCCTAGGACTAAAGCCGAAACTAGTCACGAAGTTTTGGGCCCTGAACCTGACCAAAAGTGTAGAAAAGTAAGGAGGGAGCACAAAAACCATGGTACTCAGCAGCATCCTCGGTTGGTCTAACTATAAAATGGAAGTATAACTCCTGACATCCAATCAAACCCCCAATATTATTACCTGCAAATAGTTTATATACAACATCCCAAACAACAACACATAACAAGATATGTATGAATATAAGTAACCCCTCACAAATCACCACTATCACCAACTTTATCTTGACAGTAACCCCTCCAGGACAGCCGACCATATCAAGTTCGATTAAGTATAAAATGAGATATTAAGTAGTAGTCATGGATCACGAGTAATCATCAAATATCATCAAGTAACGATAACAAGTTTAGAATACAATCCGAATATCAAGTGATCTCAAGGCAACCTCGATTTTTCAAGTAAGTTCGAGTCCTCGACTAATAATCAGGTAATCACCAAATGCCAAATAATCTTAAGTCATCGACATGTATAAGTAATCTCAAGTTATCACTAGATGTCAAGTAATCAGATTATAATCGGTGAATTAGTCAATATGGATAGATAGTCAATGCCACAAATTAAATAATGCAATGCGATATGTAAATGGCCCATGCATGTCTGTCCTATGTACACTCCTGCTGGCATATATACACGTCACAGACTAGGATCCATGGGGGATAGTTAAGCCATATACGCCCTTAGTACATATCTGCTGGCATATCTATACACGTCACAGTCCAGGACCCATAGAGGCTAGCTAAGCCGTGCACCCGTATCGTGAGGTACGCACTTTAGAACCATACTTTTGTGAACAAGTTACCACAACTCCAATACCCAAATGGTCCAATCATTAAAAGAATAGCCAAGTTGTGAACATGTTACCACAACAACAATATCAATATGATCAAGTCAGGTTGTGAACAAGTTACCACAACATCAATATCAACATGCTACCCATAACTTGGGAATAAATATCAAGTTTCAACAAAACCCAATCCATTTCGTAATCTAAAATCCCAAATCTCCATTTTTGAGTTCATGAGAAATTTTACCATTTTTAGCATTAAAATTCATAATTTCAAGGTGAAAATCCTGATAAAATCAATGAAATAGTGTTAGAAATAGTTACCCAATGATTAGAAGTTGAAAACACCACTTTTGATCTTACCCAAGTTGACGAAAATTGCTCAAGAGTTGAGAAAAGTGAGCAGTTCATGAAGAAAAAATCAAAAATTTACTTTTATACTAGTAGATGCCGATTTATCAGTCAAAATGACTGATTTATCGGTCAAAATGGCTAATTAATCGGCTACACCATAACAACAACAACAAATTTCACACAAAAAAGCATAACTCCTCATACGAACTCTAAATGCGACGATTTTTTTTGCGTCCAAAATATCGATATGGATCTAATGATACGATCAGAACACCAAAAATAATTTATTTTCTGCAGGTGGTGGTAATAAAACTTAATGACAAAGAAACTGACTCCGAGCAAGTACTCAGAACTCAATCGAGACCTCCGAAACACAAACCAAATATGTGATTAGGCTAAATTCGACGTTTCGAATCCAATGGAACCATTGGATTTCGAATCAGGACACTCTAAGATCGAATGTTGACCAAAGTCAACCAATAGCCTTAAAACTCAACTTTATCCTGTCAAACTACCCAAAACCACCACGAAAGGGATAAATCTGAAAATGAAGGTCATACCAGACTAAACTCGATATTTTCGGAGTTGATGGAACTGACGGATTTCTAATACGAGGTTTAGAACTCTAGATGACCCCCATAGATCCTTATTTTGAACTTAAAAGGCTCCAAAACTCTAAATCTCTAAGAACCAACTCAAAAGTCATCTCATTCCCGAACCAACCATGAATCACAAATAGTTTTGCATAATGACACTACGAGAAGGATAAAATGGTCAAAATTCTCATAAAACGAAAAATAACCTTTAGGGTCATTACACTGATATACCAAGAAAAGTGTGCTTCTTCACCTAAGTTAGACAATGGGGATTTTGACTATCGAGAATTTGAGGAAGAGGAAGGTTCGTCAGCCATCTCCTTCATTGTTGGGTAGCCTCGTGGTTATGGTGAAAAATTCTGTGTTGGTTATGAAAGTCACTATTTTGGTTATTATTGTCGAAACTTTCATGGGAAGAAAAGATATATATTGTGTCATATGGATCACTGACTTTACTGAGGCATAGTGGTGTCATTTACGAACAGCCATGCCATTGAGTACCAAATTGGATGCGCTTTCAATTTAAAGTAATTGTATGGGGTAAAGTGAGTTTAGGGTTGTAATTCATATGAAGAATTTTCTCTATTTTTTTATTCTTCTTCTGTCCAACACTACAATGGTGTTTATATACACACCAATCAAATCATACATAAGGAAACAATAT
>JBDJHY010162164.1:0-12573 GCA_039654485.1 Withania somnifera | reverse complement strand
TTATGTGGAGGTTCTTGGAAGTTAGAGGATTTTTTATGGCTTACATTATAGAGATAAAGGATATATATAAGGGATCCAAAACTTGTGTGAGGACTGTGTGAGGACCGTGTGAGGAAATTCTGAGGCCTTTCCTATTTAGTGAGGTTGCACCAGGGTTCGACTCTTAGACCATTTTTATTTTCCTTGATGGATGTTTTGGCACAAAAAAAATTAGGGTGACATTCCTTGTTGTATGTTATTTGCAGATAATGTTGTTCTGATTGAAGAGACTCGTGGAGGAGTCAGTGCTAAGTTAAAGGTTTAGATACAAACCCTAGAGTTTAAAGGATTTTGATTGAGTAGGACGAAAACGGAGTATTTTGAGTGCAAGTTTAGCGAGGCGATGCCTAAGGTTGAGGTGGTAGTAAATCTTGATAGTCAGGTCATTCATAGGAAAGCTAGTTTCAAGTACCTTGGGTCTATGGTTTGGGGAAATTGAGAGATTGGTGAGGATGTTACTCACCGTACTAGTGCAAGGTGGATGAAGTGGAGGCTCGCTTTAGAGTACTATGTGTTAGGATGGTACCCCCCCAAACTTAAAAGGTAAGTTAGATAGGGTGGCAGTTAGACATGCTATATTGTACGGGGCGGAGTGTTGGCTCGTGAAGAACTCTTACATACAAAAGATGAAAGAGGTAGAGGTGAGGATGTTGCGATAAATGAGAGAGGTCAATAGGAGGCATAGGATTAGGAATGAGGTTATTCATGACAAGGTAGGGGTGAGTTAAGTGAAAGACAAAATGCTGGAAGCAAAGTTGAGACGGTTCAGACATATGATAAGGAGGGGTTTAAATGCTCCAGTGTGCATGTGAGAGAGTTTGGCGTTGAGTGGTTTCAAGCGAGGTAGAGGTAGATCAAAGAAGTATCAAAAAGAGCTGATTAGATATGACATGGTACAATTGCAGCTTACCGAGGACATAACCCTAGATAGAAAGTTTTACAAAAACGAGAATTAGGGTGGTAGGTTAGTAGGTAGGAGTGAGTTCTTGCTACTAGGGAGGTGTGCGTTGTTTTATTTTTTGTGCTAGTAGTAGTGTAGTGGTTCTTGTAGTGTCTTATCTTTGGAGTTGTATTGATATTTGTTGTTGTTCTACGGTAGAGCTGTTTTTTTATGTGCTGTCATTCGTTTACTATATATTTTTTATTGTTCTATTAGTCTGAGTTTTGTCGTAAGCCGGGGGTCTATCTGAAACAACTCTTTTACCTCACTTTTGAGGAGATATGGACTGCATACACTCTACCCTCCCCAAACCCAACCTTGTGAAAATATACGAATTTGTTATTGTTATTGTATAAAGACCCTTCATTATATATATTTTAATTACATTAATCAAATTTTAGCTTTTCGAAACTTTAGTTACATGATTTTATAATCTTATTCAGATTGTGGCTTTACTAATTATCAGTTAAAAAATTTTCTTCTTAAATTCAAATAAGTTTCACATTCAGATAAGTTTGTATTAAAACTTAAAATATAGTTACAATTATTAAACATAAAACATGTGAAATTTAACATGTGAAACTTGATATCAATTTTGCTAAAACTTGGTATTAAACATGTGAAATTTTTGACGTTAATTGATAAGAAAATTATGTAAAATATCAGCCAATCAAAATTATTTATACCAAATTTAACCAACTTATTTATTTATTTCTTAAAATGGCCAAGCAGTCAATGTTACTTCCAATAATAGCCACCCGGCCGAATTAATTACAGCGACTTGCGTCATCGACCATTTGCTCTTCTTTGACTTTTTTCTTTCTTTCTTTTTTTATTCTTCTATAATGTATACTATTTAAATCTTATTTTAGATGAGGGATTAATAATTTAGTCAAAGATGGAGCATCTAGTAAGGAATATTGTGAAGATAATTAAAATGGAGGGTGTCGTTTGTCGTGTGTGCAGGTGATTGCAGGCAGTGAAATATTTTGTAGAGAAAATGGTATGCAAGTGGAGTATTTTCAGTATGAAATTGAGTGTGTAGATAAAAATAACATTGGTGTTGTGTGTAGATAACATTTATTGCTTATCTATTTTTTTTATTATGATTATTTTTTTTAATTTGAAGTGAATAAATATTTTATAGAAAATGGTTAGAATCAGTACAATTATTATCTTATGGTCGTCAGAGACCCAAATAGATAGAAAAAAAATTGAAGTAGGATGCTAGGTTCCATTTTCTGTTTTATTTTATGCCCAGTGTTTAAAATTAAAATAAAATATTGACATATTTATATATGTTTTATATAATACTGATATATATTTATGTACCATTTATATTATATTGATACAGAACCATACACTATTTATACAACATTTATATACGTTTATACATTAGTTATACTTAACGGTACATTACATGAATTTTTATATAATAATAATACAATACGTATACACTGCATATGCATGGCGCTATTTGTTTTGTAGCTAGCACATTTTTTGGATTTTTTATAATAAAAATATGACTATATTTTTTGTAAACTAATAATTATCGGTGAAAATTAAACCTATTTGGTGTTTAAAAATACAGTATCATTCATTAGAGATTTTTAACTTTTACATAGACAACCCAAAATTCATCATACACTTTGTTTGGATGGTGGTTTGCCTTGGTTTTATAATGTATGATATTGTATGATATAGTATTGTACTATCATATAGTGTACTGTTCTATTTTTGATAGACTGTATGGTTTGTTGTTGTTTCATTATGTACTGTTTGTTTTATTTGACTGTGTGGTACTGTATCTTAGTTGGTAAGTTTACTAAATTATCCTGAATTATTATAGATAATAAATTTATCAATAATTATCCATAAAATAATAAGACAATATTCTTTCTGCCAATTTATTGATAATTATCAATATATATTATGTTATTAAATTTATGCAAATTATAACATAGTTAATTTAAAAAAAAAATAACAAAAGAACAAAGAAAAATAGGAAGCGAAAAAACCAAACCTAGAAGAGAAGAACCAGAGAACTGATGTAGAAGAGAATTGAATGCAGAAGAAAAGGATAACAGCGGAACTGAGCATAGAAGAAAATTGAATGTAGAAGAGGTATTGGAGTCAAATAATATAGGTTAAAGTGGGGATTTTATAATTTTAGGTAAGGATATAACTAGAAACTAAAATACATAACCATGTGATACCACAAAACTGGTGGTACAATAAAATGAGGCTTTTTCAACCATAGAATTACACCATACCATACCACATATTTTAAGTAACCATCAAAACAAACTGTCACGACCCAATTTCTCAGGTCATGAAGACACCTACATCCCAGTATAGGAGAACCACCCAACAAGCCCGCAAAGAAAGATAAGTAATAAATAAAGGACAGGGATAAAAAAAGTCTATAATAAGTGAAATGATCCCCAAAAGATTATATCCAAGTACACGAGTCACTAAAATAAGAGTACATTATCTGAAATGGAAATACAATATTTGTCTCGGTACACTAATAAAAACTAGATAGATAGAAAGATAAAGGAGGAGATCTGAATGCTAGGAGCAGTCCTTTACCTCAACAACAGAATTAAGGCTCGATCAAATATTAACTCTGACCACTCATACTAGGATCTGCACAAAAAAGATATAGAAGTGTAGTATGAGTACCAAAACAACTGGTATCCAGTAGGCTTGACCGACTGGGAATATATAAGAAATAAAAGCAGTAAATAAATAAATAAGAAAGGCAAGTCACAGAAATAAAAAAAATAGAACATGCAATAAGGCTAGCTAACAGGATAACACCGATATATATCCTAAGTATATATCCACCAACAAAGAAGGTTAAGGTAAAACATGGAGATAACACACCTGAATCCATTCTCAGTTATCAAGAAAGAAACTAAGTAATAGACATGGCATTGTACCGATAACCTCAAATAAAGAAAAGGGAAGGATAGACAACAATAACAAGTATATCACCTAGGAAGTCATGATTAGGAGGTCAATAAGTGTAACTCTGTCTCATAACCATAAAGTAGAACATTAATAAGTAAACGAGAGTGTCCAAGTCACCCCATGATACTAAGAGATGTAAACAAGTAGAGCTCACTCGTTGCATCCCATACTACCAGAAAGTTCATATAACAAGTGCAGAAAGTAATACAGATATGACTATAAATGGTAAACATGAGGTATAAATTGTGTATGCTCTCCTTCGATACTCGTAGGTCCGGCAGGCAGAATACCCATGGAAAGAATTCCCGCTATACCTATAATCATATGCTTAACCCTCCCTCGATCATATGCAAATTAGTGCCAGGTCGGCAGGATCTATGGAAGGCCTCCCCACATACTATATCAATAATCATTAGTCTGATCTGCAATCTCATAATATATGTGCATGCATAAATGTTGGGCCTTCCCTTAGTCTAAATCAATATGATCTTAATAGATGCTTGAGATTCCCCAAGTCTGGAACTGGCATAAATCCTCAATGTGGGTTGCTTAAGGTTCACCGAGGCCAAATTGGTATATGCAATTAATGGTATTTCCCAAGTCTAAATCAATATGCATAATCCAGGTATAACACTCGGGCTTTACCGTGTCTGGTAATATCTCAAAATAGTGGTTAAGTCAATATTATCTCATTTATCATTGAAAACTGGTAAACATCACTGAAATGCTCATTTTATTCTTATAATATCAAAAAACGGTCCTTCGACGCCATAAAAGGTTTCAAAATCAGTGATATCAGGCTCTTCGCCATAAAATAGTGGAAACTAATGCAATAAAACCAGTTTTACATGAAGATATGCTCAACCACAAATAATATCTCAGGAAATACCTATAGCTCTGCACATGCTCAATATCTACAACAAGAATAACCATCCAAGTCGATGTCCTAGACTCACAGACATTCATAGTTACCCATCATCTATGTTCCAGAGTCTATCAGGACAACCTAGGGTTATTGGGTAACTATTATCGCAAATACAATAACAATAAGTAGCCAAGAGGTGGACTAAAAGTACAGACAGTTCATGGGTGCCAACCTAGAAATACCAATTCAAAAATATCTATTTATCACAATTATTACCCATATAAGTCCAGTCTAAGACCGTAAATCGTAGCCTACTGACCTCCATAGCCAAGCTCATAAATACATCATAGAGGATGCCTGGATTACTCTAAATCTACAAAAGTATGCAAACGAGCTCCAAAGATAACACAACTAGCAAAATCATAATCTAGACGTTAATACAAGTAAAATGATACTCATAAAACTATGAAAATAGTCGGGGTTAAAATATGAGTCAAAACGGGCCTACAGGCCCACAAACACGAATATTTGAACAAAGGGTATCAAAATATTCCACACATTGTAAGGAGCTCAAACCCAAAATTTAGAGCTAAGACGAGCAAGAAAATAAGCTTAAAAGATGAATAAATACATGGGGAAATCTGAAGAATTTTGGGTGAAATTTGAAGAAATTAAGGTGGAAACTTACCAATAATTGAAGAAAAAATTAAAGAAATCAAGTTTTCAGCATCACCCATTCACTCATGCAAAGACCCACAAACTTTTATGGAGTTTTTTGAATGCTTAGAAGTAAAAAAGATGAACAAGAATGCTGAAAATCGAGTTTTCTCAGGTATTAATGCTTTTGGTCAGACACCCTATACGATCACGTGGATCCTGTTCGTGATCGCGAGCTCCAGCTTTAATGACCTTCGTGATCATATGGCTCACACTCCACTATCGCGTAGGTCTATGAAAGAAGTCATGTGATTGTGAAGTACAAGAGCGAAGAAGGCTTCACAATCGCAAAGAAGGCTTTACCTGCACCAGATGACAGCTGAAACACCTACTTTTAAAACTAAAAAATGATTCTTGGAATGCATTTGGAACCCGATAAACACAAATCAAATATGCTACCAAGATAGAAATGATATTTTGGACTCAAAAACACAGATGAAATTTCGAGACGAGGTTGTTTTGGAAAATGTTGACCAAATTCAACTCTATGACAAATTAACAAACTTTCTAATCGGTTACCTGAAACTAGACCGATTGTCCCAAAGCCCAAACAAATAACTCACCTAATCCAAACTCGACATTTCAGAGCTGATGGCATCATTTGAATTTTCAATTCGAGGCTCTGATCACAAAATGACCATCTAAGCTCCAAAAAAGGAACACAAAGCACATAAAACACATAAATATTTCTCAAACTCAAAAAAAAGCTCTTGGACTT
Source organism: Withania somnifera (assembly GCA_039654485.1). Classification (NCBI taxonomy): domain Eukaryota; kingdom Viridiplantae; phylum Streptophyta; class Magnoliopsida; order Solanales; family Solanaceae; genus Withania; species Withania somnifera. The sequence continues at coordinate 6,318 of JBDJHY010162164.1, read as the reverse complement.
GAACCACAAGTCCATCTATACCAAAATCCACATCCCAGAGCTAATAGAATTGTCAAAATTCGATTCCTAATTTGTTTACATAGAATATTGATTAAAATCAATAATTCAATACTAAAGGCTCTAAAACAGGAAATGAACATAAAGAGCAAACAGATGACTCAAGAACCGAACCACCATTTCCAATAAGTCACAAATAACTTAGAGACGCTACAGAAAAGCTCTAAAATGCAAAAAAAAATATAAAATTATGAATATGACCCCTAGGGTCATTGCGCCATCCACAACTAAAAAGGACTTTCACACAGAAAGTCAGAACAATGCGATACCTGAAGGCTTGAACAGATGCAGATACTTGACATCAACTGACTCTCGATCTCCCAAGTGGCCTCCTCCATGGGATGATCTCTCCGTTGCACTTTAAACATCAGAATCTCATGATTTCTCAACTTTCTCACCTTTCTAGACATAACCAACACTAGATCCTCAATGACTGAGAGATCCTTATTAACCTAAATTAAATCATAAAGGATCACCTATGACTCATCAGTGACATACCGTCTCAATATAGAAACATAAAACACCGGGTACACGATTGAAAACATAAGATGCTAGGCTAGCTTATGAGCAACACTTCCAATCTGGTCAAGAATCTTAAATGGGACAATATACCGGGGACTTAGCTTGACCCTCTTTCCAAAACTCATCATACCCTTCATGGCAAATACCTTTAAGAACACATGATCACATATACTAAACTCTAAGGCACGGAGAAAATGGTCTAAATAACTCTTCTACCTACTTTGGGGACCCGAAGTCTATCCTAAATTTGATAAATTATATCCAAGGCATAATGAAGTAGGTATGCACTCTTCAATATGGACTCAAATCCATCAAATCAACCAATAGGTGAACGACAGTGCCTACCATACAAAGCCTCAAACATAGCCATATGAATACTAGAATCGTAGCTAAAATGTTGATCCCAAGAACCACAAAAATCAAGAACACAAGCCCTCAACATGTCCTCCAGGACTTGAATGGTTCTCTCAGAATGACTCTTTGTATGGGGATAAGATGTTATGCTAATATAAACCCTCATACCTATACCATGCTGAAGCTCTCTCCAAAACTGAATAAACAGGGTACCTCGATCAGAGATGATAAAAACTGGTATGACATGATATCTAACCACCTACTAAAGATAGATAAAGACCAAATGCTCTGCACTATGAGCTGTATGAACTGAAATTAAGTGTACAGACTTGGTCAACCTGTCAGAAATGAACTAAGTTAAATCATAGCAGCAAGAAGTCTGAAGCAAACCTGAAATGAAATCCATAGTAATTCATTCCCACTTCTACTCAGAATAGGGAGAATTTGTATCAATCTACTGGGTCTATGGTGCTCAACCTTGACCTGCTGATAGTTCTAGCACTGAGGAATAAACTTAGCAATATATCTCTTCATACAAGCCCACCAATAAATCTGCCTCAAATATCTGTACATTTTATTTACACTAGGATGGATGGAACAATGGGAAATGTGAGCCTTACAAAGAATTAATTGGATCAAATCATCAAATCTCGATACACAAATTCTCCCCCTAAATCTCAAAATATTATTTGAATCCAATGTATCCTTATAAGGCTCACCACGCAACAGCTGATCATGAATATTAACCAAAGCTGGATCCTCAAACTGATGCTACTGGATCTGATCAACCAAAGTAGAATGGGCCTCAACACTAGAAAGAATACAACCTGAATTAGAAATATCAAGTCAAACCAAATGGTTATCCAAGGACTGAACATCTAAAGCTAACTACCTCTCAGAATTGATAAGGTTGTTAAACTACCCATACTCACCACCTTTGGCTCAAGGCATCTTATACCATATTTTCTTTGTCCTAATGATACAAGATAGAAATATAATAGTCCTTTAGAAACTCAATGTATCTGCGTTGGCGAGTGTTAAGATTCATATAACTCATAGTATACCAAACAATATGATGATCGATGAATATATAACAATGAACTCCATAAAGATAGTGGCACCAAATCTTGAGCGTGAAGACTATTGTCGCCAAGTACAAGTCATGGGTGGGGTAGTTACCCTCATGAACCTTATGCTGCCTAAAAGCATAAGAGATTACACGACCCTGCTATACCAAAATATAACCCAAGCCAATATCAAAAGCATCACAATAGTTGGAGAAACTCTGACCCTAAACCGACAATGTCAACACTCATCAGGCCACTGGAAAGGAACATCCTCTCTAGTCAATCTTCTCAATAGAGCTGCTATAGAAGAGAAGCCCCCAATAACACAACGGTAATATCCAACAAGTCCAACAAAGCTACACACCTCGTAGGAATAGTCGGTGTAGGATAGTAACAGATGACTACAATCTTAGTCGAATCTACACTAATACTCTTTGGAAAACCATGTCTAAGGCCTGAACTGATCCAAGCCAAAATTCACACTTTTAGAACTTGGAAAAAATCTAGTGATATCTCAAAATCTAAAGCACAATCCTCAAATGGCGCTCATGATCCCCCTACTTTGAGGATGTACTAATATGTCATCGATGAACACAATAACAAAAACATCAAGATAGGTTCTGAACACACATTTCATCAAATCCATAAAGGTTTTGGGTGTATTAGTCAACCCAAAAGCAATCACAATGAACTTATAATAACCATATTGTATCCTAAATGTTTTCTTTCAAATATCCTCAATCCAAATCCACAATTGGTGGTAACCCGAACTCAAATCAATCTTAGAAATATATATGGACCTAGACGATGGTCAAACAAGTCATCAATATGTGACATGGGATACTTATTCTTCACGGTCACACCATTAGGATATCGGTGGTTGATACACATATGCATAGACCCATCCTTCTTCTTTATAAATAGAATGGGAGCACCCTATAGTGAAATACTAGGCTAAATACATCCTTTATCTAAAAAATCTTGAAACTGAATCTTGAGCTTTCTCATTTCGGAAGGTGACATACAATTAGGAGAAATATAAATGAGCCTGGTGCCCATTTTAACGTAATGCCAAGATTAATATCTCGCTTAGGTGGTAGGACAGTGAGGTCGTTCATAAAAATATCAAGATACTCATTGACAACACAATTGACTATGGAATCGCAAACTCAACAATAATATCTCTAACATATGCAAGGTATGCCAAACAACTATGAGATACTACGCGACTAGCCTGAATGCAAGAAATAATCCCCTTGGTGCATAACTAACCAAACCATCCATACAACTGAGGGGTTTAGACCGGGCATAGCTAAGATCACTGTATTGACATAACAAACCATGACCACTCTATGAGGGGGCAACTAATCCATACCCAACATCACATAAAAATTAATTATATCAGATTAGCTGAAATCTCAACATCCCCAATAATCACAGACAGGATCTAAAAACACGACTCGCTACTAAATAATTACCTATTGGGGTGGATAAAGATAACGATACAGGCAAGGGATCACTAACAATACTCAAAATTAAGCATAATAAGACGATATATAAGAACAAGTAGAGCCTGGATCAAACAAAGCTGAAGTTGGTTGATAATACACAAAAAATTGTACCTATTACAAAAGCATCAGAGGCCTCTTCCTTGGGTCTACCTAACACAACATAAAAATATCAACGACCACTACCACGACCTTCATTATGACCACTACCTCTACCAGGATGATGAGGACCATGTACAGGAGCACCACCACTCCTTTCCTGAGGTTCCACGACTCTAACCAGCTGAGATGGAATAGGAAATAGCATAATAGGAGTCTCATCTACAGTATGAACAGTGCTAGTCTCTATCGAAGCCTATGCTAGGTTTAGGAATCCGTGGGACAACTGGCCTTAGATGACTATGAGAATCTAAAGAACCATAATGGACATCATGACCGAATGAACCCTTCTGCTGCTGGCTCGAAGGATGACTTTCATAACTCTGAGATCCATTACCAAAATCCTGAAGAAAGGCCTACACGAGATAGATAGACTACCCGTGATGAACATGCTGAGGTGAGGTCCTACCTCATGATCTATATCTTCATCTACCATGTCTTAATCCACTGAAGTCATCTTAATGATAGGGCCTCCTCTCCTCTCTAACTCTCCCACTATGGGTTAAAACCCTCCATAGTATGAGCCAACTCTAGAATAGTCTGAAAATATAATTTGGTAGAAACTAGAACCTTGGCAGACTGAAAAATATCCATATCTAATCCATGTACAAAATGACAGATTCTCTTAATTATAGAAGAGATATAGATAACACCATAGGCAGAAAAACGTCGTAGTTTGCTTGAACAATTAAAAGCAGGCATATGGTAATAAATTATGATTGGTCTAAACCTTCGACTAGCGACTTGTTGTAGCCTGCCCAAAACATTACCTCATACTCATAAATTGACATAGAACATTGCTCAAGTCTAAAAACTCCTCCCTCCTATTGTCCTGCTCGAACTGAGGGATTTACCTCCCTAGGGAAGCATCACAAAATAGAGTCCATGTAATAGGAGTGGTTTCAACGAACCTAGTAGAACAATAAGATCCCCACCACTCCTTGGTGATCCATATGAATAAACTGTGAAGAGGACACCATGAGAATCAATAAAACTGAGGTTATGTAACCCCTCCTAGCATCTTTCGATAAAATCTCTCGGGTCCTCACTCGGCAAACAGAGAACCTCGGGGAACTCAACCTCAAAAACCTATGCAATGCCTTTTGATCTGAGTCAGAAATAGGTGGGTGAGATTGAATAAGATGAATTAATGTAGAGCAGGCACTGCTGGCGCTGAAGGAATAACCGGTGTTAGAGGCACCTGAATTGGAAATGCCAAAATAAAGGGTGGAACACCTAAACCATGAACACTAGGTGATGGAAGCACCCCCAAATCATGAGTGCTCGGAGTTAATGGTGCACCCTGACTAAAGAAAACTAGGTTTGTAGTCTGCACCCCAACTGTCGGTTGTCCCAACATACCCAATAAGTGTAGAGAAAACCCTTCTTTCTTTAGGATTAGAGCTGGAAATAATACAGGCATCAAAGAGAATGGAATAAATCTATGTACCTCCGGTGGCTGCTAAATTGGCATAGGATCAGTCTCAACTCTATAGCTCTAGATGGACTACTAACACTGACATGTGCTCGACCTCGAACCTTGCAACTCTTGGCCGGTGCTCTCACTAGTGGTGTAATAAGTGTGTGATCTGTTGCCATTGCCGATAATTATTTATGTGCTATCTGTAGAAGAATGAATAAGAATAAATGATATTTTAGAGACCAAATATGATACACTCTCGATATAGAAGTGAAAAGAGGATAATTCCCTAAAGATGTCTCTATAGCCTCTTAAAGATTAGATATGAACTTTTCCGCACCCGATATGCAAGACTCTACTAGACATTGGCTAATATATCGAGGCTATCAATGAACCTTAGTATTCTAATACCAGTTTGTCATAACCCAATGTCTAAGGTCATGAGGGAACCTACATCTAACCGTAGGAGAACCACCCAAAAAGTACACAAAGTAAGAATAATAAACTAAGTACGAAAGATATGTAATAAATAAGGGACAAATATAAACAGAAGTCTATAATTAGTCAAATAATTCCAAAATTGATATCCAAGTATATGAGCCACTAAAATAAGAGTATAGTATCTGAAACAAAAATACATTATCTATCTCGGTACAATAATATAAACTAGATAGTAGGAAAGACAAAAGAGTAGCTCCAAATTCCAGGAACGATCCTCTACCTCAGTAACAAAATCAAGGCTCGATAAAGAATTAATATTGACCACTCGTATTAGGATCTGCACGAAAAAAATAAAAAAAAATATAGTATGAGTACCAAAAAAATGGGTACTAAGTAGGCTAGGCCGACTAAAATATATAAGAAATAAAGGCAACAACTAAACATGTAAGAAAGGCATGTCACATAGATCAACAAATAGAGTATGTAATAAGGCTAGCTAATAGGATAAGACAGGCATATATCCTAAGTATCTAGCCACCAATAAACAAGGTTTAGGTAAAACAAGGACAGAACACACCTGAATCCATGCTCAACTATCAGGAAAGAAACTAAGTAATATACATGGCGGTATACCAGTAACCTCAAACAAAGGAAAGGGAGAGATAGACAATATCAACAAGTATACACTAAAGGAGTCATGATCGGGAGGCAAACAAGTGTAACTCTATCTCATCCATAAAGTAGAACAATAATAAGCAAAAGAGAGTCTCCACAACACCCATAATACCGA
>JBDJHY010162153.1:0-12573 GCA_039654485.1 Withania somnifera | reverse complement strand
ATATATCCATATATGATTGTGTAATATCCGCATCATATTCCTTGCAAAGGTATCTCTAATCAAATTCAAGGTTACGGGCCCCATACTAATCGGATGCCAAAATATAAATATCAATGTGGAACAGATGAAAGAACAGTACGGGATCCCTATGTCCACCTAGCTACCCAACCCAATGATATTATTTAGTATAATTATAAAAGCTATAAGCCCAAAGATAGCCCTACGGAGTCTACCTGTCATCCGACAATAAAGCGCTACAAAGTCACGAATCTTACTCCGACTGACATCAAATGGTCTTCGAATGATCTGAAACTTGTGTCAATGTATTTTATATGTTAATAAGATTCTAGCGGTATAATTTATACTAAATTCTGGATTGGGCCAAAATCAGGCCTAAAACGGGATTGTGGGGCCCGCTCGCCGGAACAGAAAATAAACTTTACTACGGGTTTCGTAATATTACCAGAACCCATACTCCAGAATTGAGCACAATTCGAATGCGGGAAGGGATTTAAAACAGCCTGGACATATTAGACCTTAATGGGGTTAAGGATGTGATTTTGAGGAATTAAACATTAGAATTTCGATGTATAATTGATACTAGAAGCAATGTATACTCAAATAACAAAGAATTACTCGATAATATAGGAATTATGGCATGATTTTATCAACTTCAACAATTGGGGTTCATCAATGGAGGAACCTAACAAGTTACGAATTTTAACGAAGAAGATGAACTTACCGGAAGTAGGGACGATGCGAGGAACGCTTCAGGAATTTTATATTCAATATTGGAAGGGTTTTGCTCAAGTTTTCACCTTAAAAGTTGAGAGAAAAGTCATATTTTTGATTTTATAAACGGAAGGGCTGGAGGGCTTTCAGTTATAAAAAGTTATTGAAATTGCCGCAGGTGCGACTTCTTGGTCGCCGGGGCGAAGTTCGCAGGTACGAAGTTCGCAGGGGTGGATTTTTGAGTCACGGGGGAGAAATTTACGGGTGCAGATTTTTGGTCGCAAGGGCGAGGTCGTAGGTGCGACCTGTGCCTGCTACTTACACCAGCTCAAATTCAAAAATCCCAAAGGGTTTAGAATGAATTTTCAGAGTCCATTTTTGACAAACCTTAGATGTATTTTGAGTGAAAAACATATTCCGGACTCAATGGAATCGAAGAAAAGGACATCGGAAGTTGTTTGAGTGATAAAGACCCCCTACCAAGCCTTAACCACGATGAGAAAGTTTCTAATTTTTCACCAAAAGACACAAATCGAGCACGAACACCTCGGGAAGCATACCAAGGGTCAAACTAACCTAACTTCACCATTTCGGAGTTGATGGAACCGTCAGAATTTTGATACGATACTCCGAACACTAAAATACCACCCAAACTCCACTTTATGCTTTAAACTTAACTAGAATCCACAAATTAGCATAAATGGCAAACAAAAACTCTAAAACACAAACTTAAGGTCAAACTTGACTTTGTTTGGAATTACGAAGCTAACAAAACTGTCAGAATTTAATTCTGAGCTCGTCTTGAATGAAAGTTGAATTTGATCAACGAGTACTTAGTTTTCAGCTCTAAAACAGAAAATTTGAGATATCTCTCAACCTAGTCTCTAGGGATCCGAACTATCGGTCCTAACAAGTCATAAATAACTTTAGAAAACTACTGAAATACTCTAGAATGCAAAATATCGTGTATTTATTGTAAATAACCATGAGAGTCATTACAGTTCTTTTGTGACGTGTAAAATAAGGACATGGAGTTTTTCTACTTGATAGACCCGGAAGATACAAGCAGACTTCGCAATGTAGTATGGGTTCATACACATCGTAAGTATATATATCATGAGTTTTGTGATGTCATCTATTTTTACACAACATACCTAGTGAATCAATGATGTGTGTCAGTTTCTACGTCCATTGGTGTTAATCAGCATAATCAGTCCATTCTTTTACTATGTGTATTGCTTACTAGCGAGGACATTGCAACCTATAAGTTTGTATTCTCAACTTGGATTAGTTCCATGAATATTGTTACTCCAATGGCTATTCTCACATACCAATGCAAAAGAATTAAGGGACCATCAGTCATGTGATACAAACACAGTTCATAGGTATTGCATTTGACATATCTTCACAAAGTTACCTTTTAGGTTAAAACATGTTCATAATCACAAGATTGTCAAGGTTGAATTTAAATGCATTATATTTGATTGTATTACAATTGATGAATTTGAGACAAAGTGGGTGACTTTATTGAAAAAGATGACTTGGGAAACAAAACTTGGTACTCTCATCTCTTTGCAAGAAGGGAGAAATGGGTTTCTATATATCTCAAACACTATTTTTGGGATGGTATGATGTCCACACAAAAGTTTGAGTCAATGCATACCTTTTTAATGGTTATATCAATGGCCAAAGCACCCTTTAATAGTTTTTAAGCAATACAAGATAGCAATGAAAGCCAAATACGAGGGGTTGAAATACACAAGATACAACTAACTATGAATATAAGTGGGAGGATCAAATACAATCACATTCTCCTCGTGCAATGTATATGAGTTTATGTCCAATTATGAAGAATGTATCATTGTGAATTAAATATTAATGCTGAAGATGTAGAAGTAGTGGAGGGCGTTAAAGTATATAAAATAAAAGATTATCAATAATAAATGAATTTTATGAGAATGAATTTGTATACAAGGTGGAATATAGGCCTAGAATTAATATTTGAATTGTAACTGTATAAACTTCTAAAATATTTGGCTTATTTGCTATCATATCATGAAAGTCCTTCCCATAATAGGATCGAGCATATCTGACCGGAGTATAATAAAGCAATGGAGATGATATGACATTTGTCCACACCTGAGAAATTTCTTCCTTGGAGGTTATCCAACCGTGACAAACAAGTTAAAAGAATATATAATGGGCTTGAAAAATATTTTGGTAAAATTTGTGATATTTCATTGGACAATAAGGTAACATGTCGGATCTTTTAAAATGTTTTGAGAGATCAATTAAGTACCTATTTAAATTGGAATGAGGACTTGGTTGTACTAACTATTAGTGATAATGAATCTAATAATTATACAATATTTATAAGTAATCCTAGGGATATTTGTACATGTGAAAGACCTCCGATCAATAGAAATAAGTCAGTATGTGACAACAACTTCAAGGGAGATGGTAGAATAAGGGGTGGAAGCAATATCGAAGGAGGCAATGAAAGAGGTAATGAGGGTAGTAATAGGAGACATAAAAAGGGTAAAGGTGGTGGAAGTAATGTCAAGGCAGGTAATGACGATGATAATATGAGAGGTAGATGTCACGATTCAAAATTCAGTCATGATGACACCTGTCTTACCCTGCCTAGACATGTAAGTCTAATCAATAACTACTAGGTGAACGCGAAAATTAAATAGAGTAAGAAAGAAGATAAAAGATCCAATATAAAAATAAACTAGTCTAGACAACCATCCCAGACCTGGAGTCACTATGTACAAGCCACTAAAATAGAGTGATAAAATATCTGATGAAAAATAATACAAGTCTTAATGTCTCAAATTGTCAAATAAAAAGACATGAAATAAAAAAGAGTCTACGATATCTGTCGAGATGAAAAGAGCTACCTCGTGTATGCTTCTAAATGAAAATTACGGGCTCTGGATGGAAAAGGTAGTAAAGATGTGTCGGGCTCCATACCTATATAAAAAATATAAAAGGCAAGGATAAGTACCAAAAATAACGGGTACTTAACAGTATCCTAGGCTGATACTAATACAAAATGGTGATGAGCACCTAATACACTGATACACATCGAACCTCCAATAACTACAACCAGAAAGCAAACAACATACCTAGCAGAATATCACAAAAATAATTACAGGGCAAATGAAAGGTTTCAATAAATAAGCTTGCAAAATTAGAAACCAATAATAATTGAATCCCAGTCCAGTCTATCATCAAAATACCACAAGTAAACTCAATCTGAATAAACCTTAAGTACTATAGTCTCACCCTTAACCTGTGTAAGTACAAGCCTCCCTTCTCAAATCAGTTTACAACTCATAGAAAAATCTTATTAGTCATGCTACTGGCTCGTGGAAGGATTCCTTCAACACCCCTCTCAGTTCTAAACACACAAGTCCACCTGTTGCGCGACGGTTACATCTGGGAGACAAAGAATGGACTCCTGGGATGGGTTTTAAAATAAATAGGTCAAGATAAAGGAAAACTACCTAAGCCCATCAGTACTCTTACTTTTCCATCTCAATACTAACCTATCTATCTTTACTAATTCATTATGAACAATATTCTCTTCTCAAATAAATCTTCATCGGCCATAAGTTTTTCCCAATTCCATCATTCTCGATACGATAATACCACATCTAATAACATTATCAATGTGTGCCATCTTAGGCCAGTAATAAAGTCCAACAAGTAGATAAGAGGCAATAATTATCAACAACAATTGAAGAAAGACAAATAATCACTATGAAATATAGTCACATAGGTAAAGTGAAACATGTAATAGGGTTAGCAAGTAACGGTAGTAGAGTGAAAATAATAAGTATAGAAAGAAAATAAAGCAAGTTAGTGAGCTTTATTAGGTAAATAAAATATTCAGAAAGTAAAGTCAATAAATGATAATAAACAAGTAATCACATACACCAATCAATGGATGTACTATGCAATGCAATGTGAACCAGTATGATGCATGCCTGTCTTAATACCTGCTTCTTATATCTTGATAGTTAGGATCCATGGGAGTTAGTTAAGTCATGCACCGGTCCTGACATTGTACCCCGTCTCATAAATCACATAAATAAAAAATGAACCTCGACCCTTGCTTTTCATATCATCAATACCTTTATATCATAGCAACACCAGAACAAACCATGACCCTTATTTTTCATAGCATAATTCTTTTTGCCTTTTTTTTTCCAGGTCATTTTCATCACTTATTTCAAGAACCATATTTCCATATCGAGATTCTAGAATCCAACAAAAAATAGAGCATTTCATATGTGAATTATTGAAATGGTTAGTCTCAATCTAAATAGATCAAATAGACCTCCACAAAGTCCATACAAACAAACACCAATAGTCAGCTTCTCAGATCAAATAGAACCCTTACACCGGTAAATTATCAAATAGAATATAAGTTTTCAAATGATCAAATCCTACACACGGAGATAATATCCAATAAGAATTAAATAAGTAAATTCAATCCCACCCGGACATCTCAAAATCCATATTATATCTCAACTCAGAAGAAAAGTCAAGTAATCAAAGATTTAGAATAACTTTTATTCTTTTATTTTAACCCCGCATGTTGACTCTATTATCCGATGAATACTTGTCACTTCAACCACATGAATACCCCTAAATTCCACATTACTCTCAATTATAAGCAACTAACACATAATCATCTAAAATACCTCATAGAAGAGTCTAAGAACCTCAACTTGCCTTACAATTGAAGAAACCAAATTAAACTTGAGCTTTTTCCTTCATCAATGCCCCTGAAGTCACAAAATCTAGTTAAATTTGGATTACCCCTAAAAAATATAAATAGTGATATTCATCTTTCATATTATAAAAACTCTAAAAATAAGATGGATGGTAGATAGACTGGGTGTTAAGACCAACTCATTGGCCACCTTTCCAACACACTTCAAGATCTCAAGTGGCCGAAGAACCTATGGTTGAGTTTTCCCTTCTTTCCAAACCTCATAACACCCTTCATGGGTAATACTTTAAGCAATATATGGTCTCCTTCCATAAAATCAAAGGCTCGAAAATACTGTCAATGTAACTCTTTTTCCTAATCTAGACTGTCAATAATCTACTTTGAATCACTCTAACCTTTTCCATGACATCCCGTAGAAAATATGTTTCCTAAAGACCTCACCTAAAAGGCATAAAAACAATCAATTAGAGATCTATTTTTCCTACCTTACAAAGCCTCAAATATAGCGATATGGATACTAGATAATTGTTATTGTAGGCAAACTCTACTAAAGGCAAGTTTTTATTCCAACGACCTCTAAAGTTAATTCCACGTGCTCGAAGCATGTTCTTTAATACTTAAATCATTTGCTCAGACTTCCCACCTTTCCGAGGATAAAAGGTCGTCCTCATATCCAACTGAGTGCTCAAACTATATTGCAATGCTTTTTTTAAAATCTAAATTATGGGTATCACCCCTTCTATTAATCACACAAACCAAATATTTACAAACAAAGGTTTACCCAATCGAGTCAACCAAATTAAAAAAAGAACAAGAACTAAAATAAAAAACACATTTAAAAAATTAGCCCAATATTTTAATCTAGACCCGACCCATTTCTACCTTTATAAAATCCCAACTAGGATGGCATCATCTACGGCTTGGATGAATCTAACCTTTGTCATGTTCCTACTATGGGTAATCAACATTCTTCCTCTATTATTTCCTAGGATTCTGATATTAGATTTCAAAGGTAACTTCATCACTTTGTCTTTAGCTTGTTTGTTCTATTTTTTTGTTTGAGTTTTGTTTTTCACAGTGTGCTTAGACTAAAAATGCTCTAGATATATAGTCCGAGTGAGGGGATCTTCTTTTTGGTACCTTGCATGGTATATAGGTATTTTACTCAGCTTTTTTTCCTCATTTTCTTCATTTTTATTTTTGACTTTTGTTCTTGTAAGCTGAGAGTTTTGGATTTCCAATGGAGTTACTTCTCAAACAATTATAATAAATCAATGACAACATAGATGATTTGCAAGGACAAGTGGGGAAAGTTGAAAAAACAATGAGCGAAGAAAATCTCCACTTAAACAATCCACCCAATTCCAATCAAAGCCTTTTCAACCTAAAAGAATGAGAACTCCACATCCTCATAACCAAACACAAATACTAACACAAGATCCACCACCAATAAATCCACATGCACCATTGCATGTACCATATTTACCTAACCTATAAACGTCCTACAAACTTCAAAATACCCTAAATACATACCAACCTAATGCTAGTAATAACAACCCCACATTTGACTATCCGAGTAAAGAGTACGGTTATGGAGTGTATCTGGGAGATGCCTTCTATAATGAGCATCATAAATATAGAGAAATATGGGGGAGAGAAAGGGAAGGAGGCGGTGGGAAGAATTGAGGGGTAAAAAAGATAGGATGGGAGCGGAATGGTGGAAAGGGGGAAGGGCACTTGGAAAGATTGAGGATGAGGGCTAGAGTAGAAGAGCTAACGCAATGAACCGTAACTGGTTGTACTAATGGGATGCAAAGTAACATATTCAATCCTATGAGTTGTGAAGAGGATAATATGTTGCAAACTAATCAAGATACTAGCACTTTGCCTAGTATCGTCTCTTCTCCTTTGCAGGTGCATGAAATACAAAGGAATGAAGAGCCTCAATGCATGAAGACCATGAGGCACTTAAAAATAATAAGTTCTTCGAGGGAGATAACCAAGGACAAGAAGATTCTGCACATGTGATACAAGGTATGATGGATACTCCTAATACCTTAACTAGTGCTAATGAGCATAACTATAGTATGATTGATTGTAGTAGCTTGAATATAAGTGTGTAAAATGAATTTATTCCTTGCAATGATAATGTGAAAATTAAGACTGTGGAAACACTAGTTGATCTTTAGATGACAAAATTGATTCTTCTAACAAGAACAATTCAAGTCCACCTAGTGTTGACACGTGTGACTTAATTGATAGTACATTATCATATGCTACATTGCTACCAAGTGATACTATTCTTGTGGAGTATGTTAGAACACTAGCTGATCCTATTGATGACCGAGTTGATTCTCTTTGTGAGAACAATTTATATCCACGGAGTGTTCCTACATGTACTCTCAAAGATAATACATTGAGTTGTAATAGTGTTGTTGATAGACTTATGATAGAACATACTCCCTTAGTTGAGAATATGTATAATGTGTTTAATAAGTTCAACCTAGTGATGAATTTAATAGAGTTGATCATTTAGATAAGAATAAGCCTGTGTATGAGTTCGATTCTTGTACGTGTACTAGAGACAATTAGGCTGATCGGAACTTTGTTGATCCTATTATATGCTATGCTTTTTCATTTGACTCTAGTGATGATTGTTACTTATGAAATTGTGATGAGTGCGAACTTATATTTGTTTGTCCTAACAAGCTGAATCTAGACGTGTACTGTGCAAATATTTCGATTCTCAAAGCTAAAAGAAAGTTATATGGATTTATGCCTAAGGTTCATAATCGTAAAGGTAGAACCTTTTCTCTTGATCACTATGCTTATTTTCTTGAATTATTTATGGAGTTTCATCAAGGGAAGAGTTATGAGGAGAAGCACCCGATTTGGAGTACACCAACTGGGCAACGGATTTGGTTTGTTACTTTACATTTTTATTTGTCAAAGACAGGTAAGTATTTATGGCTTATACTTATTTTCAAACTTGCAAGAATCATGAAGGTAAATGTTATTCATCCTGAACTTTCTTATAGTATGCAAATGATCTCGTGTAATGATTATTTCATGATACTTTTAAAGATATACTATGAGCAGTTTGGGATAGTTCTAGAGTGTATCTTAGGGGTACCTTGTTTTTTCAAACCGAAGATAAATAAGCTAAGAATCATCTATTTGCTTAAGGCTAATACATGGACTGGAAATTTAAGTTCTAATAAGCATATTTATGATGCATCTAGCCTTTAGGGAGATTTAATTATTGACTTGAGGAAAGACCTGTAGTACTGGAAAAATGAAATACTTGTGTGTTTGCATATTAAAATTCCAAATTATGCTAAGTCTTTAGTTCTACCCTCTTGTCTAACACTCGTTGGCAGCCAAGTGTCTATTATTTGGGTTGGATATTTATTCCTTTTTAACAAATATTGATGCTTGGTTTATATCATAAATGTGAGAAATTTAGAATTCTTAATTCTTGTTATGCTTACTATCATTATTATCACCCACCATTTGATGATTTTAGTGTTTTGCTTTGTCTAGTAAAGACATTATATTCATTCTCTTTCATGTTTTGTAGATTTAGATTCGAGGATGAATCTTCTCAAAAAGGGAAAGATGATACGAGCATGGTTGGCAACCACTCTTCAAGACTCTTCAAAAGGCGGCAAGTTAAGGACTTAAAAATTTATAACATCTGGACAACTTTTGGAATAAAATGTGAAGTCAAAGAAGCTCCAAAATTAGAGCAAAGTGGACCAAAGATTAACCAAACTAGAAAACCAAATCCTACTCAAACTAGAAAACCAAATCCTACTCACTTTCGGAGATCCAATTCTACTCAAATAAGAATAACAAATATGGCTCAAAATATAAGAGGAGGGGTAGTCCAGAAGATGCTTGAAGCTTCCTAGATTTATTCCAATTGTACTCAAATTAGATGAAGAAAAAGTTGTCCAAGTCCTACTACTTTTGGGACTTCATAATTTCGGTCAACCTACTCTATAGATAGGGTTTTTTTTTTCAATTCTAGATAGACAAGTTTGAAAAATATTAAGAGCCATTGGCTGATTATAGTTTAGTTAATTTAGTTCATAGTTCATAATCTAGTTGAGTAATTAGAGGTGGATTCCTTTAGTTGCTACTTTAACTACTTATTTCAATTTAATTAAAGGTATTTCGTTTGAGGATTCACGTTTGTCTTTGATTATCTTGTTCATCTTTATTGGTTCAATTGGGAGGTGAGTGTATAAAGTCCCTTGTTGCCCATAAACCGTTAAATTGTTCAAACTTCCGCATATCTTTTTATTTTGTTTCTTTCTCCCCTCATCTTGTGTTGTGATTCGTAACCCGAATCTCATCAACAAGTAAAGAGATATGTAATATTGTAAAATTATATTTGACAAATGATATCATTAATATTGATTATGTCAAATCTTGTGATAATAATACATACCTGTTATTAAAGCCTTTAACAGGAGAATGGAACACATATAGAGAATGACAATAAGCTCATAAGTTCATGAGTTATATGTGAGAAAAATTAATATGGGAATTGAAGATCCTATAACCAAGTGGGAAGATAAATCATATAATGACTTATTTTGAATTTATCTTTCTCAATTATGTGAGTGTGTTTATCCCTTTATGATTTGTGAAGGCTAAATATATGAAATGTTAATGAAAATTTGTTGCCTGCCTGTCTGGATTGTTAAAGTTAGAGAAGCAATGTTTATAAATTTCAATTGAATGTAAAAATACGCTGTTTTCTATGAAAATTCAGCTTATTCTCAAAAATCACTCAATAAAAATTGAAACATCACAAGATTGTAACGTTAATAACTAAAGCTGACGTGAACACTTTGATTATGTAAGTGCTGATATTTTATTTTTCTTTAACGTTCGTACTTCAAATTTGAGATTACTATAACTCAAGTTGATAATAGTCTTTCTTCAACTAGAAAATATGCTCTTATTTTAAAATGAGTGGGAAATTACTGAAGCATTTTCTTATTAAAATTAATTATTTTGATTAAAAAGTTAAGTAAAGTCCAATTTTATTCAAAGAAAATAGTCCTAAAAAATGAAATACAAAGCTAAAAATTGGTGGCCAATATCCAGCCCAACCAAACAACAAAAGATATCTGACTAATTGTTCTAATTATATCATGATTATTAAGTAGAACAAATGAGCATAACTTCCACGATACCACTAATCCATAATATTTTATGATCAAAGAAGTAAAGTAAAAAAAATCGCTAAGGATGCGTTCACTAGAAAAATATTTTTTAGAAATATAAGTTAATTTTTATGTTAATAAGCAAGTAGAAAATATTTTTTTTTAAAATATTTGTATACCTTTAATACAAAACAACGAAAATAGATAGGAATTGAATGATAAATATTGTAACGTGTGAGGGGTGGGTGAGTGGTCAGGGAATTTTTTCTTTTTACTTTTTTTAAAAATAACAAAAAGAATATTAGATTGTTTTGTAAAAAGAAATTTTATTGGAGGGGGTGGGTTGGGGGTTCGTGGGGATGGATTTGGTAGGGTGGGTAAAAAAATTTTTAATTTATTAAAGAAGTTTCAAAAAATTCGGGGGAGTAAGGGTTGGCACGGGTTAATAAAAAGTTAGGTTTCTTTTTTTATAAAAAAGAGGTGGGAGTGGGGTAAAAGAAGTTTAATTTTTTTTATCAAAATTTTTTAAAAACTTTTTTTTTAAACACTATAACTTGGTTTTAAGAGGGGTATGAATATTGCGATTTGTTTTCCCTACTTTGGTTAAGGAAGAAGGAACTTATTTTTTTTAGAATTTTTTAGCCAAACGAACAATAATAAAATAAGAAAATACTAAAAATGTTTTCCTCCATACAAGGTGGCTTTAGGATCAAGCAAGTGAAGCTTGTGCTTTAAGCCCCCAATTTTTGAAAGCCCCCTTTTGTACCAACGTGTAGTTAATATTTTTATAAAAAAATATTATTCTTATTCACTAAAAAGAAAAAAATGATTGATAAAAAGTAATCTTACAAGAAGCATTGTGGGCTTAATTTTGAACCAAATAATTTTTAATCTATTTAATGTCAGAAAAGGAGATTAATTGAAAAAAAATTAAAAGATGATTATTCATAACTTTTCATCTCAAAATATTAGAAAAATATATTTTAAATGAAAATTATATATTATATTCTTTGTTTAATAAAAAAATATCAAGACCTCATCTGGAAGTTTAAATTTAGGCCATAAATGGTATTGAGTCATCCCAACCTCCATACTGAACACACCCTAACCCCGAAAATTTTGATCCGGTGAACCTAAATCTCCTTAATAAAGAGGGAAATAACCCCACTTCAAAAGATATGTTATTTGTTTTTATGTTATTTGTTTTAATTTTTAATTATAATTATATTTTCGTCAATAATTAATTTCGACCGCTATTTTCTAGCAAAATTCATAAATAATCTCTTAAAGCTCATATCAACTTTCAGTTAGTCAAATAGATCTTGTTTGTTTTAAACACTCGAAATAAGGCTTTTATGAGTAATTTTGATATTTTTTGTTAGCATAATATAAAAAAGGCATAATACACTTATCAATAACGCATAAGAGGCAAGCTTATATTTAACCAATTTTTATCTTCTTTCTCCATTTCTCAACCCACTCCGTCCCACTATTTTCCTGCTCTTAAAACCCCATCAAGGGAGATCGAATTCTCCAAGACGCTTTGACCAACTCCATTCCAAGGCACTTCACAATTTTCACTATTCTCTTCATTCTTAGAAAAAAAAAAAAAGAAAAACTCCTCTGCGCTTTGGGATATTTCCCATCAACAAAAGGTCAAGTCGCTAGAGCCTTATATTTTCTAATGAAACGATGTGGTGAAAGGCTTCGGGGTAAAGAATTTTGGGGAGAAGAGGGAGAGGGAGGAAGTGGAGGTTGAGCTTATCTTCTTTTTAGGTAAACCTGGCAACTAGCCGTTGGCAATGGCAAAAAACGGCTAAAAATTAAAAAAAAAAATTTAATCCAAATTTTTTCCTATAAATACCACTTCATATTCTTCATTTTTCACAACAATTTCTCTCAAATTTCTCCTTA
>JBDJHY010162128.1:0-12574 GCA_039654485.1 Withania somnifera | reverse complement strand
AATCCAAGAAATAGTTGTCAGTCTTCGTAGTTCAACCAACATCTTCTTATGTTTGTGTAGTAAGAGTAAGTGAGTTTCTCTTAATAAAACATCCAGTATTCCATGGTTCTAGAGTAGGGGAGGATCTAGAGAAATTTATTGATGAGGGTCGGTGGATATCTAATATTATGAGGATGGTAACAGTGGATAGATTGGATCTCACTTTTTACGAGCTAAAAGATGTTCCCAAATAATGAACAAACAAGTGGGAAAAGAATAGGTTAGCAGGTTAAGTACATCTTCCATAGGATGAGTTTGAGGAATCTTTTTTTGGGAGATCCTTCCTGAAATAGAAGTTGAAGGCTAAGACAACAAGTTCCCAAACATAAAGTAGGTTTCCATATTTATTGCCGAGTATGTGATGAGGTTCACCCAACTTTTATAGGTATATATTGGAGTTTATTGATATGCATAATAAGATGAGAATTTTCGTGTCTGGTCTCTCCCCTCATTTTCTAATTGAAGGAAAAATAGCGATCTTGAACAATGATACATTAAGTAGGTGTCCATATTCATAGTTGAGGATGTGATGTGGTTCACCCAACTTTCTTAGGTGTATAGTGGAGATGGTTTAAGATATGCACAATCAGATGAGAATGTTCATGTCAGGTCAGATGGTTGACTAGATTTGTAGATCCTATTTCGGAGATTCTTTTGGTGAGTCCTCATGATTTGAGTGTAAGATTCTTGGAGACATTGTTATATTTGTTAGGGTTGTTTATACTTATTATGTTTTTTTAAAGATAGATAGGGAAGTTTTACTATTCAATTTATGGTACTGACTTTCAGACAAATGTGGTAAAGTTGAGGTTACCAAGAATTTTAAAAAGTCTCCCTTTATTCATGTCTTACTTTTTTCTTATTTATTGCTGAGTATGTGATATGGTTCACCCAACTTTTATAGGCATATAGTGGAGATAGTTGACGATATGCACAATAAGATAAGAATGTTTATGTTTGGTGTCTCCCCTTATTTTCTAAGGGAAGGAAGAACAACAATGTTGAATAATGATACGTGGAGTAGGTCTCCATATTCATAGCTTAGTATGCGATGCGGTTAAAGAATTATAAATAGGACACAAAATACATAACTAAAACATAGCTCCAAAAACCTAGTATCATAGTTGTGGAGCATCTATGTACAGAATATGCAAAAACAAATATAACCCACGACGGGACAAAACTACAAAAGAGCTATCCAAGACCCAACTATGATAACTCTGGTACTAGAAGGAAACCAGTAAGAAAGGATGCCAGATGCTCACCGAAATCTCCTGGAATCACACTAGTTACCTCAAACGATCACGTCAGCTCTGCTGGCTCAAACTAGAATCTACATCACAAAAAGATGCAGAAGTGTAGCATGAGTACCAAAACAATCAGTACCCAATAGGCATCATAGGCTAACTGAGAAAAATTAAGCATAAGCAAGTTAAAGAGTGGTCTATGGAAAATTGGACAATGATATATAATGATAACAGAAAAATGATAACTACAGCAGTAGCTAGTAGGTAAAGTGAAGGGCCAGCTACCAGTGGGTGTAGTACTAGCTAATAAGTGTAAAAGAGGGGTACTATCAGGGTATAACCTACAAGACCTAGGGCACAAGAAACTCGTGATCAAGAGCTACATGTACCAGGAGCTCCAATGTGCCCAACACAAGAAGGACCTAAAAGAATGTTTGAAACCCTCAGTAAGATGAGTTAATAGATAATAAGTAAGTGCACAAATGGTACTAATTAGATATTGAAAGGAACAAACATATTCTACTAGAAAAAAAAACTTGGTCGGCACCCCATTCTATCGATAGGTGCATTGAAGCAACTATGTAACCCAACATGTACTTCCCCCTTAATCCTTGAAGAGTTGAACAAAATGTGAAAGGATGCAATGCATGGGGGTGCAAATAAGTAAATACTTCCCGTATGCACCCTCTCCAGTACAAGAATCTATCAGGAGTGGATCGAAAGAAGCTTCCTTGTATACTTAACCAACCTACCCCAGTTATCCCTCCCCCATCCATGCAACATACTGCAGGCCTGGTGCCCCAGAATAGAGGATCTGTGGAGGGAGCCAATCCTAAGTACCATAATCCTCTTACAAATCAATTAGTGCCGTAGTCATCAGGGTCAAATAGCCAAAACCCGAGCCCATATACCATATCTCAGTAAAGACTCAAGTCCAACCCTTTAGGGACAATCCAATCTCAGTAAAGATATAACTGGCAACATATAGGCAATGTTAAAAATCACAGTGATACTGAAAAAATAGACTCTGTGATGTGAGAAAAGCTTCATACTTCTCATAAGTACAGTTTTGGAAACTATAAATATAAATAAGAAATTAGTTTTTGGTTATTATTATGTAAAAAACGTTACCTTTCAAATCTTCCAATGAATGCTAACTACACAAAAACAATCACTAGACTAGACTGGTCTAAGGATACTTACTAGAATCAAAAGGATGACTTCCAAGACCTAGCCATAAGGTGTATCCTTCCTTATCCCAACTATGATCCATGCATCTTGTATCGTATCAAGATGTTACAAATTCCAAGAGGGCACCCATCAAGGGTCAAGAACACACTCATATATGGAAAATACGTATCTATCTTAGCTCGGTCCAATAAAAATCGCTCCTAGGATCACCCAGATAGGGCTGGGTATCAAGACACCGGCTTCTAACTACCAAACAAAGACATAACCGGCTACCTATGATCCCAAGGGACCACACTTTATCTAGTCACACATAACAACTTAGATAAAATACATAGTAATCAACCTACTTAGATCGGCTCCAAATCACCAACCTAAATCAAGAGATAGCTACTAATTTTTAATCACTAGTATAAGCCCCTCTCCAACCTCAATATTGTCCAGAGTTAGCATATAAGAATACACATCAAAGGGGTTACTCCTCCCCCAGCCATACTATGTTACAAAGTAGGCATTAAACACGTGGGTAGGGCGACATATCCCCAGGGTAAGTAGTTAAGCTACAAGCTAGATCAGTAGGACATAGGTTGAAAGAATAAAAACATAGGGGCCTGAATAGTAATCCTGGCTCTGAGCTGGCGCTTTCGGAAACATACACTACACTAATACCCAGTTTAAAGAAAGTAGACCATAACCTATATGGATTCCATCAATATCCTCAAGAAGCATTCCCAAAATATCCATAAATCATGTATGAAGTTAAGAATCATATGAGGCTAGAAAAACCATAACCTATGTGTCAATATGAGTATAAATAGACTCATATTGCCACATAAATAGAGGGGTCAAAATCCAAACTAAAATCGGGTTGTAAAATGAATAGATTCAAAAAGGAAATATTTATACCCATACGTAGAGCACAACTCATTCACCATATGGTATAAATAGGGCTTAATTTAATGGATAATAGAAGTTATACACCCTGAAAGTTTGCATAATAACAAAATAAAGAATTACCTTGTAGAAATGATCGTAGAACCACCATAATGAGTTTCTACAGAATAAAACTCGGATCAACACAGCCCTTAAAATGTTGTAGAATATCAATGGAAGAAACTGGTTTTGAGTGAAAATGCAAAATCCTTCATAAAGAAGGAAATAAATAAAGGCACCTTTTGACTGACAAATCGGTCATTTGGATGATCTATCGGCCACCAATTTATCGGTCCTTTAGATGATAAATTGGTCCTCGCGGTTCCTTCCCTGAAAGATTTTTGAAAAAAAATAGCACATGAGATGGAAATAAAGTCTAATTTCGAAATATATATATAAAATATTTATGTAATGATATTTTGAACTCAAATAAGTGATGAAATGACATTAAGGATCATGTGAACTGAGTAAATCTCGAAGAAGCTATAATTATAAGGGAATTACACTATAAAAACATCTGAGGATGCAATTTATCTATCCCAGCAAGTCATAAATGATTTCGGCATTTACAAAAATGCTTTAAGTACGACAGAGTCAAAAAAACACCAAAAAGATCTCAAGGGACATTACATTTAATGATAAGTACTGCGCAATGCATGACCGTAAATCTCAACTTTAGTTCTAACTCAATGTCACGGCCCTCCTCAGGAACCACTTGCAAAGTATTGTCCGCTTTTGGGCTTTACCAAGTGGCATCCCGTAGGAATCCCTCCACTGGCCCCCGCTCACGGTTTTGTCCCCTGGTCCCACCATACAGGCAAGCCCAAAGGCACCTCACAAAGGAAAGGTATCCATGCACCTTATTAGGCACACTTCATTCCCAGCCGATGTGGAAGAAGGGACTTTACAATCTCTCCCCTTAAGACTCAGCGTCCTCGCTGACGTCACCACCGACTTGGTCCTGACTCTGATACCATTTGTCACGGCCCTCCCCAGGAACCATTTGCAAAGTATTGTCCGCTTTTGGGCTTTACCATGTGGCATTCTGTAGGAATCCCTCCAATGGCCCCCGCTCATGATTTTGTCCCCTGGGGCCACACAGGCAGGCCCAAAGGTGCCTCACAAGGGAAAGGTATCCATGTACCTTATTAGGCACACTTTGTTCCCCTTTCCAGCCGATGTGGGAGAAGGGACTTTACACTCAAATAAGCGATTTAGCAGTTTATAATGAAAACAGTTAAAAATATCATATATAAAGTAAACATAGCTAAAACACCTTGACTCTTCAGTTTTAATCAAAATACCAAGACTTAGTTAAAAAAAAAGGTTTCACTTTCTTTCTTTCAAAACATTCAATTTTAGCTTCTATTTGGTATTTTCTATAACTGACATACCTCAAGTCATAAAGAGATGAGTACACATATTACTCTATGTGTAAGGAATCCTAATCTTGCCAAAGGGAATGGACACTCTCTCTAGTGGATCCAACTAGACTATAGGCACACTTTCTGGGCCTAAATAATAAGAATCCCTGTTTAGGCAACACATGTTGGACTATAAGGGCCTCTGTCCGGGGCCTTTTTCCCACCCTCAGTTTTAATACTCCTACCATAAAAATATAATTACAGTTATTAAATTTCTCTTTAAATATTCTTTACTAATGGACACTTTTTGATGAATGACTATACTTTTTTGGACTATTCTAAATACAACTCTCAATTTAGCTAAAATAGGAAAATATAGTCAAATTAGACTCTTCATCATCTACTCCCTTCACAGCTCATCAATTAAGTAATAAAATTACGACTTGTCATCTATTAATATTAATAAGCTAAGATAGTTAATTTTGACATACTTCATGTTCATATTTCAAATGATGTAGTAAGTCAAGTAATTATGAAACCTCAATGCTTAATTCAAGTTTTAATAATAAAACTTGAAAACAATCATTAATTCTTACCTCAAAGCTTATTTCTTTTTTTTTAGTTTAATTATGAAAATAATTTAGTTCATTAGGACTTCCATAATTAAATAATTATCATGAAAAATTCACAATCTAACTCAAAAACATCAAGTAAATCATCACTTTTGGGAATCAAAGTTTATAGAATTAAACAAGAACCTTAACATGCTTTTACATCTTCAAAACCTTATCTAGAAAATGGGTTTTGGGTACAAGGATGAAAGGAGTCCTTGAAGAAAGCCCACATACCAGATTAAAAGACATTTGATAGTGAAAAATTAACTACCAAGTTGCTACAGAAGTCTCTATGAAAAATCCTAGTTCTTGACTCTTTGGAGAAGTTGGAAGAAAAATACTTGCTTAATTTAATTTAGACAAATCATGAATGAATTTGGGGGTTAGAGTATCTATATTTTTATGTTTGGAAGCCAAAATGTCATGGATTTAGCCAAAAAATTAAAAGGAAATTCCAAAAATAACCCTCATTAAATGTACAGGGAAACTGGATGGCATCACTCCATCAGTCGTGGAGTGGCACTTTATGAATCGTGAAGTGCCTCTACTTGAGTAGTATAGTGAGCTTTTGTCACTGGATTTGGGATGCCATACCACAATTTCAAGACCAATAGTAATGGTCTTCAACACCGTAGGTCGTAGTGTTGACTATTACAAAGGGGACACAGAGTTTGGTTTCTAAGTTTTAACAGTACAATTATGGGAGTACGGGCAGTGATATGGAAGTGTGCAGATCTTGGTTGGATCTCGTGGAACCTTTATAGCAAAAAGAGAAGCTTCTAGTCATGTAGTATGACTCACATCATGAGTCGTACTATTGGAAAACATTAGTCATGCTACTGCAGACCACGAGTCATGGTTTGCACCTAGGTCATTTTCACAATAGTGAAGTATTTAGTAAAACTCCATAATCTTTTACTCCGAACTCGAAATGACTCACTTTTGTAGTATTGGGAACTATACTTAAAGGAATTTATGTGGATAAGTCATGGGACACCTAACTCTTTATATATCAAAATATAAGCTCATTTAATTTGATCCAAGCTTGAAGTAACATCAAAACTAAGCATATTGAAAGAGCCTTGAACTTAACTTTGTATTATAAGATGTTTAACACCTTAAATAACCTAAAACACTCATTCCCCACCTATTTAGGACTTCATCAACTAGAATCAAGCTTAAAGGTGTTATATTATCTCCCTCTTGGGATCATTCATCCTCGAATAAAGGATACATTTAGTATAGAGGGAACTCAACTATAGAAACTTACCAACCAACTGAACTGAACATAAATATGATACCCAATGACTTTATTTGTTAAAATTAACTCTAAATATGCCACTAACTCGGCTGATAAACATGAAAAATTCAACAACTGACCTAAACATCATACTGATCAAAGAGAATAGAAAGGCACAAATAGGGAATCATTTACTACTACCTCAACTCAACCTCAATACTCTGATCTACTTATGCATGAATACACTTAATGGACTCACAAAATTATATATGCTACATGATCATGAACTAAAGTGGACACAAGATGATTAAAGAATTTATTACCTTAAGAAGGAACAATACTAAAAGGAAAAAGATGCGGATATTTTCTCATCATATCAGCCTTTAACTCCCTAGTAGCACACTCAACTGCTTGGTTCCTCCAGAGAACCTTATCTGGCGCTATTTGTTTGTTTCTCAATCGACAAACCTATTTATAAAAAATCCAAATGGGGACCTCCTCAAAGGTCAAACTATCAAGAATTTTGACATCTTCGAATGGTACTATCAAAGATGGATCACTCATGCACTAATAAGACATAAAACACAAGGTTAACCACTGCTGGGTTTGATGGAAAATCTAACCGATAGGAAACCTTAGCTACTCTCCTCACAATCCGATAAGGCCTAATGTACCTCAAACTCAATTTACCCTTTATGCCAAATCTCATGATTCCCTCACCTTCAGAAATACCCAGTCATCAACATCAAACTCTAGCTCTCTCCTTCTCACATTTGCATATGACTTCTACCTACTCTATGCTTCCCTCAAATTTTGTCGAATAGTATGGACCTTTTTCATAGAATCCAAAACAAACTTTGGA
Source organism: Withania somnifera (assembly GCA_039654485.1). Lineage (NCBI taxonomy): Eukaryota > Viridiplantae > Streptophyta > Magnoliopsida > Solanales > Solanaceae > Withania > Withania somnifera. The sequence goes on along the minus strand of JBDJHY010162128.1, from coordinate 5,087 downwards.
CCTACAATAGTTTTCTTTCAATCCTCAAACCAACAAATTGGAGAATTACACTGTCTCCATACAATGCCTCAAATGGATCTATTTGAATACTCAAGTTATATCTGTTTTTGTATTCAATATCAATCAAAGGAAGGTTTCAACCCACATACCTTTGAAATCAATTACACACACCCTTAGCATATCCTCCAAATTCTGAATAGTCCTCTCAGCCTGGCTATTTGTTTTCGGATGAGAAGTTGTACTCAACTTATCTTGGGTAAAATGACCCCTACAAAATGATCTCAAAAACTAACATATAAACTTTAAACCACGATATGATATAATAGATAGAGGTAGAACATGCATACGAATAATCTCGCTTAAGAAGATTCTACCATACTACTCAGTTGAATAACTGGCATGCATGGTAGGAAGTGAGAAGAATTAGTCATTCAGGCTATAACCCACTGGAATTATACATCTAGGGTAGTGGTAAAATTGTGAAAAATCTAATCGGAAACTCAAACTGCTGCATCTCACCTACTAGCCTCTGGTGCTCTACCTTTACTTGCTGAAATTAGGACACTTAGCCACAAACTCCACTATGTCTTTTTTCATACCTTCCCACTAATACACATATCCAGATCTTTATACATCTTAGTAACTCTGGGATGAAGAGAATACCAGAAACTATAAGCCTATGACATAATCCTATCTCAACCCATCAACTGCTGGGACACACAAGCGATCTTGATAACGAAGAAAACCATATTCACCTTTTGAGAAATTCTAAACCCGATGATTATGGAATGTATTTTCAGCTTAACTAGAATTGGATCACTATCTTTCTTCTCATTCACCTCAACAACAAGATACGACTCAGAAGTATTTTGAAAAAGAATACCACCATCCTCTACACCAATCAATCTAACACCAAGGTGTGGAAGAATATGCACCTCTCTAATTAACTACCTCTTATTCCCATCAACACTCGACAAACTTCCTAAAGACAACCTGCTAAGGGAATTAACCACAAAATTTCCTTTGTCCGGATGATACATCACAGTCATGTCATAATCCTTCAATAACTCAAGCCAGCTTCTATAACAAAAATTCATTTTCTTTTAATTAAACACATTCTGCAAACTATTATGATCGATGAAGACATCTACATGCACCTCATATGAGTGGTTTGTCAACAACTTCACAGCAAAAACCATAACTGCCAGCTCAAGATCACGGGTAGGATAATTCTTCTCATGAGCCTTAAGGTGTCTAGAGGCATAAGCTAAAACCTCACCATGTTGCATTAGAACAAAACCTAGAACAACTCTCGAGGAATAATACATTTCAGAACCATCAAAATCATTAGGCAAAGTCAACATATAACAGATGTCAACCTAGCCTTCAACTTCTAAAAACCCTTCTCACAAGCATTACCACTCAAACATCACTTTATTCTAAGTCAAATAGGTAAAGGAAGTGTCTATGGAAAAGAAGACATGGAAAAACCTATGGTAATACCTAGCAAGACCTAGAAAACTATGAATGCCTAACTTAGAGGAAGGTCTCGGCCAATTTCAGATAGAATCAATCTTTTTTCTATCTTCCTAAATACCCTTCTTAGAAATAATATGGACAAGGAAGGCGAATAAATGAAGACAAAACTCACACTTAGAAAACTTAGCATAAAATTGACGTTTTTTAAGGGTCTGAAGGAGAACTCTGGGATGATTTGCATGCTCTTAATTACTTTTGAAATAAACCAGAATATTATCAATGAAGACATCACAAACAATTCCAAGTACATTTGAAAACACTGTTTATGAGGTCTATGAAAGCTGCAGGAGCATTAGTCAAACCAAAAGATATGAGCACGAACTTAAAATGGACATAATGGGTATGAAAAGATATCTTTGGAGTATCTGACTCTCTGACTTTAAGATGATGATACCAGAACAAAGATCAATAAAAATGGTTAGCACCTTGCTACTGATCAATCATGTCATCAATCCTTGAAATAGGATAATTATTCTTTATTTTGACTTTGTTTAGCTGATGGTATAAATTCACATATGAAGGAAACCATCTTTTTTATGCACGAACGGGATAGGAGCACCCAAGGAGACACACTCGAATGGATAAACCCTATGTCTAAAAGATTAGCTGACTATTATTTTAACTCTTTAAGCTCATCTTTCTCCATCCTACATAGTGGAATTGAAATATAATGAGTTCCTGGAAGAAGATTTATACCAAAGTCTATCTCTCTATCTGGAGGGACTCCAGGTAAATCCTCAGGAAATACATCAAGAAACTCTTAGAATATAGGTACAGACTGTATATCAGGAGTATCAGACTCAGAGTCCTGAACTCAAACCAAATAATAAAGACACCTCTTTGCAATCATATTTCTATCCTTCAGATAGGAAATTAACATAACCTTAGGAACAACTTTACTACCTTCCCACTCAAAGATAAGTCTATCAGGAAATTGGAAGCGGATAACTCTAGTCCTATTGTTGTTGCTTTAGTCTAAAACCATTAGACTTAGGTTGACTAGCTCTTGAATGACTAGTGTTAGCCCTCTTACTCTGCTGAATCTCTCTATACTTAGCCTTATACTCTTTTATCTAATCTTGATGAACCATCAATTTTCCAATTTCCAATCATTACTCAACATAACTACCCTCCCCACATCAACCAAATAAGGAGAAAGACCAGATACAAATATATCCATCTTAGTATGAGTATCAACAATCATCTATGGAGAATACCTTGATAACTTAGTGAACTTCATGTTGTACTCAATAATAGACACGGAGATGTTCCAAATTCACGAACTCTCTCTCTTTCCTATTCTCTCAAGGGAAGAATCATACTATAAATGCAGTCTCAAAATCCTCCTAAGATTGTGGAAAATCTCTTATTCCCCTCCTCTTCCTCCACAAATCACATCAAGAACTGTAAAAATACTTCAGTTAATAAGATGCCAAGTTAAGTCTAATAACATCAGGAAATCCCATCATATCATAAATCTAACAAACTTCCTCAATAAAGTTCTCTAGATCATCCACAACACCTCGAACCATGAAACTCTGGAGGAATCAATATCAAGAAATCTCTCACCCTTACAACTTTAGCATCAAGATCAACTAGATGGAAAATATGAACCTGAAATGGTTGTTGAGCCTGTTCCATCACTATCTGATCCATCATATGCATCATGTTGCTTACCTTTTTGGTGGTGATGTCTGCTGGTGGCTGTTGTTGCTTTGGAACTAATGGAGCCTGGGTACTCTAGTTCTTGTTCCTATCCTAGCAAGCTGATCATCTTGGAGGCATGATATGAAATTCATAAAGAATGAGTCAAAAAGAGGAAATATCTCAGAGTCAAACTCCAAAGCACAAAGTAGAACATCAATAAAGGGAAATTTTTCCTAAACGTTCTGTATCCTCCCAATCATTGTAGTCATACCCACAATTAAGATTCTACCTAACGCTGGCTTTAAGAACTAACCTAGGACTCTATAAACCTAGTGATCTAATACCACTAATGTCATGCCTCGGAGCTCAGCCCCTAGGTATGATCGGTATCCTTAGCTACTAAGTTTCCCTACAAGCCTCAAAAGAACTACTTGGATCATGCATAGATCTACTCACACCACTCAGTGGAAGCAATAAAAATAATATCAGAAGTGTAATGGGCTCCTCACAATAATCAATAAATAGTCTTAATAAAATAATAGATAAACTCAAGTCTCAAAATCAATACATCTTTGCCTGAAAGCCTTTACTCGCTAAATAATGGGCTACTAGCATAAAAGTTTGCTAGATAGTCTCTTATAAATAAAATAATAAATAATAAATAATAAATATAAAGTCTAAGCTTTAGATAAAAAATAAAATAACTCCATATTTTCCCTTTGAATCAAGTAAGGACTAACCCAGTCTTCTAGTCTTCTAAGAATGCAAGTAGTGCCAATCTCGAATGTCGGATAATTGGCAAAATCTGCATGGGGGTTAACACATGTAGCAAGAGTCAAATCATCAAGAAAAAACTATACGAAGTACACGAATAGGTTTAAAATAGTCTATACAGTATAATAATAAGTACTATGTCGTGTATGAAAGTAAATCTTATCTTTAGACCTAACTTAAATAAGAAATTTAGCAGTTTATAATGGAAATATTAAAAATCTCATGTATCAAGTATGCTCAGCTGAATAAAATTGACTCTTTAGGTATTAACAAAAGACAAAGATTTAGTTAAAAGCATGCTTTCACTTTATTCATTTCAAAACATTAAAATTTAGTTTCTCTATGGGAGTTTCTATAACCGACATACCTCAAGGGATAAAGTGATGACATCCAGATATTACCCTATGTGTAGGGGATCATAACCTTGCCAAAGGGAAATGACACAATCTCCACTAGATCCAACTAGAAAAGAGGCGCACTTAATGGGCCTAAATAATAATAATCCCTATCTTAGGCTATAAAGGCCTCTGCGCACCATTGGTTCTAATACTCCTTCCATAAAAATATAATTATAGTCATTAACTTTTTCTTTCAATATTATTGACTAATGGATATCCCTCTGATGAACCACTATCCCTTTTGCAACTCTTCCAACTACAACTCCCAATTTAGTTAAAATAGGAAAATGTACTCAAATTAGACTTTTGCTTAGATACTCACTTCACAGCTCATCAATTAAGCAATAAAATTACAACTTCTCCTCAATTAATCTTAATAATCTAAGATAGTCAATTTAGACATGCTTCATGTTTATACTTTAAATCAGGTAGTAAGTCAAGTATTAATGACACTTCAATGCTCAATTCAAGTTTAAGAACAAACCTTTAAAACAATCATCAATTGTTACCTCAAAGTTCTTTCTTTCTTTTACTTTAATTATGAAAATATTATAACGCCCGAGGAAATTCATAATTAAATAATTATCCTGAAAAATTCATAATTCTAAATAAAAAATATCAAGTAAATCGCCTGTAATGACCTTAAGGTTATTTTTTTTATGAATACACGTTATCTTGCATCCTAGAGTATTTTAGTAGTTGCCCCAAGTCATTTATGACTTGCTGGGA
>JBDJHY010162117.1:0-12575 GCA_039654485.1 Withania somnifera | reverse complement strand
TTGTAGTAGTCCTCCGCTTCAGCTACGGACTACGGGGATTGGTTCTCCTACTGGTGGTATAGTAGGTGCCATCATGACTCCGAGAAATCGGGTAGTGACAAATTGAGATTGCAAGTAGCACATAGTAGGCAGAAGAGCTACACTTACTGTAGGCTTCGTGCCTTAGAGTTTGGGGTTGGTGATAGAGTGTTCGTGCAGGTATCTCCTATGCGCCTTATGATGAGGTTTGGTAAACGGGGAAAGCTTAGTCCCAGGTATATTAGACCATTTAAGATCTTAGAGAGTTTCGTTTATGTTTCCTTCAAGTTGGTCTTACCTCCTATGCTTTTAGTCATTAATCCAATATTTTATGTGTCGATGTTGCGGTTGTATATTCCCAAAGAGTCGCATGTCCTTCGAGAGGATTCAGAGTAGCTAGATGAGAATTTATCTTTTGTTGAAGAGCCTATGAAACTTTTGGCAAAGGATGTTAGAAAGTTGAGGTCCAGGGAGATTCCAATAGTTAGGTTATAGTGGAGACACCATCCGGTCAAGTAATTTACTTGGGAGATCGAGATTGAGATGTAGAAGAAATATCCATAGCTATTTGAGACATTAGGTAATTTCTCTTCCTGTTTATTTCTTTCTTTTACGTGAATTTCGATAATGCCCAAACTACACTTCCTTTTGAAGAATAAGCAGTCAGTTGTCAAATATAGAACCCACCAAGGTTGAGGTTAATCCCAAAATAGTTAAATTTTCCAATATGGACTCGAAATTAAAATGGAGTCCAACAGTTATAAACCAAATATGCATTTGTATGAAAAACCCATTTTAGACTTAATGGAATCGATGAAAAAACAATAGGAGGTCGTTTGAGCTAAAAGAGCCCCTAAACCAAAATCAACCAAAAGAATTAAATTTCTAACTTTCAACAAACACACTCAAAAATACGCCGTGGCACCTCTAAAGAAAACTAATGACTCAACTAGCCCAAAATCATCATTCTAGAGCTGATGGAAGTGTCAAAAATCTGATTTGATGCTCTGATCACCAATATCCCACTCGGGCTCCAAAATGAACTTTGACTGAACTGACTTTGCACAAATCAACAAAAACTCAAAACAAAAACCCGGGTCACGAACTAAAGGTCCAACTAGACCAAAGTTAGTGTTCCAGAGCTAAAGGAACTGTGGGAATCCAATTCCGAGCATATTTACTAAGAATTCACTCTCAAGTTCCACCATTTTAAGGTTAAGACTTCAAAAGAGGGAAACTGAGATAACAGGCCATAAAACCTCTAGGGAAACAAACTAATGGTCCCAGCAGGTCATGAATGACTTGGGGCAGCTAACAGAAATACCTTATACACCGAATAAACTAAAAGGGAAGTAAATTACCAAATGACTCATTACAATATCCACCACTAAATAGGATTTTCGTCCTTGAAGTCAAGGAAAGAGTAGTACTTGAAGGGTCGAACAGGTGTAGAAACTAGGCTCAAATTTTGACACTTTATCTCTCAAGTAGACTCCTTGGCTAGTCGATACGGCCAATGAACATTCATTATTAAACTATCTCTAGATCTGAGACATCTCGCATCCCTATCTATAATTGACTCCGACTCCTTAATATAAGTCAACCTGTCATCAATCTGCACTGACTTTTAAAGAAGCACATGTGATCGATCAGGTTCATAGTGGTGAAGGATCGATCCAACCTCTATTATGCCTCATAAGTCCTAATAAACCTAGGGCTAAGCTTACCCTGCCTCCCAAACCTCATAACACCCTTCATAGGAGACACTTGTAGAAAAACCATATCACCAATACTGAACTCTATGGGCCAAAGTATATGATCCACTTAGGACTTCTGCCTGCTCTTTGTTGTCTAGAGCCTATCCTTAATAACTCTGACCCGGACTATAGTATCATGAAGCAAATCAAAACTCAAGGGTCGAACCTATCCTCCACAATGCCAACCAACAAGCGATCTGCAACGCCTACCATACAAGTCCTCAAAAGACACCATCTAAATGCTAGAATGATAACATTTATTATGTAAAAACTCCACTAAGTCTAAACATCTATCCCAGCTACCACCAAATCAAAAGTGCATACCCCCATGATACCCTGAAATACCTAAATTATCCTCTTGAATTGTCCGTCGGTCTGAGGGTGAAATGTTGTACCCACGGTAACCTTAGTACCTATTTTCCTATGAACCAACCTCTTAAACTATGAGGTAAACTACATGCCTGGATCAAATATAATGGAAATTGGCATTCAATGAAGCCTAACCACCTCACCTACAACTCAGCTAGTCTCTTCGCACGCTAAGAAGAGTGCATCAGAAGGAAATGATCTAACTTGGTCAACCCAATCCATGATGACCTAAATACAATCATGGCTTCTAGATGTTCGGGAAAAGCCTAAAAGGAAGTCCACAGTAATCCGCTCCCACTTATACTCAAGAATAGGGAGCCTCTGTAGCTCACCACTCAATATTTAGTGCTCAAACTTTACCTACTGACAATTTAAACATGAAGATACAAAGGCCACTATGGCTCTTCTCATACCCCGTTAGATAGTAATGTTGCCTTAAATCGTGGTACATCCTCGCAATCCCAGGTGGATAGAATATCTGGAGCAGTGAAACTCACACAATAGAGTCTAAATCAAGTCAATAACTATCAGAACGGCTATGCGTCCATGAACCCATAACACAATATTAGAATCTAGGGAGGCCCAATTGAAATCACCCAATCAAAACCCTCTCTTTGATCTGAACTAGAATGGGATCTTTGTACTGGTGCTTCCAAATCTGATCAAATAAGGATGACTTGGCCTCAACATAGGAGAAATTTTCTCTGGTGCTAAAACATCCAATCTAACCATCATATTGGCTAAGGACTGAATATCCCAAGCCAATGGCCTCTCTGAAATGGAAATAGAAGCTAGGCTACCCATACTTGACTACTTACGTCTCAAGGCATCTGCAACCATATTAGCTTTCCTCGAGTGATAAAGGATACTCAAATCATAGTCCTTCATGATATCAATCCACCTCCGCTTATGTAGGTTAATCTCCCTCTGAATCGGGATATATTACAAACTGCAATGATAGGTACAAATCTCACAAAGGACGCCATAAAAATAGTGCCTCCATATCTTAAGTATGAAAACCACCAACTCCAAGTTACGGGTGGGGTAGTTGCTCTCATGATCCTTCAGCTGCCCTGACACATAATATATAACATTACCCTGCTGCATAAGAAACATGACCTAACCCTATACTCAGAGCATCACAATACATTGTATAGGGTTTCCCCGTATTATAAGGGGATAAATAGACCATGCCTAAAATCATAGCACAATCCAATATATCTAACTCAATCAAATCAGCTCGAGTGTCAAAACCATAAATAATCACCAGACAGGACCTATATACCTAATCCACCACTAGGTCAGCGCCCATGGGGGTAGGCAGACTTAATGGTACAAGTAACAACTCACTGGAAACATCTATTCGAGCATAAAAGTAGATAGATACATAAGATAAAGTGGACTCAGGATCAAATATAATCAAGGATGAGTGCCCACAAACAATCAACATAATAAATCAAAGGATAAGTGCCCACAAACAATCAATATGCCAGTGACAACTGCATCATACTAATGAGAAATAAAATCAAGAATGAGTGCTCACAAACAATCAACATACCAGTGACAACTGCATCTGAGGCCTACAAGCCTGAAGTGGCTAGGTAGGCAAGGTTGCAGTCCGAGTAGCCTTGTGCCGAGGGCAATCTCTAGCAAAGTGGACCCTATCTCCACACTAAAAATAAATCTTTACATAATAATTCCTGGTAATCCTGGGACATTCTATGGCATAGTAACCCATACTTCTACACTTATAGCAACCATCCCCATCTCTGTCCTGGCTACAGGGACCCTCAATATGGCCTCGTGAACCTGAATTTGGACCTCTGATGAGATAGATACCCAATCCCTTATCGAAAATATGAAGCGAAGTCTGGCACTGTCGGTTGGTTTGGTCTCCTCTACCGAAATCATGACCTCTCGATCTAGACCCCAAATAACTATATTGGTGGTGTTGTCTCTTCTGGCTAGCCCCTTTGTTATGGTGAGCTAAAACCTCCATGATGCCGGCATGATTAACAACATCTGAGAAATACCTTTGCAGTGTTGAAATCCACTCAACTAAACCTCATAGGTCCATCCTTAACTTATACATAAAGCATCAAATCCACTCTTCCTCGATAGTCAACAAATCTCTAGCATGCCTATAAAGCTCTATAAATCAGGCCTCATACATAGAGATGATCATAGCACCCTGGCGTAAGTTTGCAAAATGAGCCTGCAATGCCTCTCCTATGCTCCTAGGTATATATTGGCCATGAAGGACTCTCAAAACTGCCGCCAAGTCAGCAGGGCTGAACCTAGTGGCCTGCGATCTCTGAACACTCGCAACTAATGGCTAGCGGCACCCTCATTGTAGATTAGAAGTAAATTTTTCCCTATGTGTCTCTAATATATCCAACATCCTCAAACACTCCTCACATGCAGTGCTGAACTCATAGGGATACTGCCCTTATGCTCTAGAAAACCTAGCAGGGGAAATACACAAAAAGTGGTCTAACATCTTTTGCACCTCAGAAGTGGGAATAGTAGGGTTCGGTGCTGGTATAGATATAGTAAAAGTCTAAGCTAGCAAGGTCGGTAGCAATAGAACTGCTACTGGGGCTGTAGATACTAGGGAAGGAAGTGCACCTTTTGTCGTTCCTTAAGCGAATGACTATGTTCTATCTTTTGATGCCCCATCGAGCATCTGCATCATCTACAATAACAAATCTCTAAATACAGCAGAAGGTAGTGGTGCGGATAGTGGTGGTGGTCCAGGAGCTCCCTGCGAATGTGTGGTGACTGAAGTAGCATCAATCAGTTGAGCATCACCCACCAACCCTCTAGACCTATTGGGGGAGGGTCTTGATCAACTGACGAACCTCGAGTAAGTACCATTTGCGAAAGAGTGAATCCAAAGTGAGCTTTTCAGAAATGGTACGATTATTAATGCATGACAAGATTCAAGAGATGAAACCTTTCCTAAGGTACCCCATAGCCTCCCTAATATAGGATGCAGACATCGACGCACTGATCCACAAGACTCTAATAAGTACTTGCTCTATTTCCAAAGAGATCGTTAACCTAGGCTCTGATACCACGCTGTCATGACTAAAATTTCGGGTCATGATGGATTCTATATTCTATAACCCTCCTGTAGACAAGCATGTCCTTAAATCCCAGAGCTATCGCAATGGTCCTTAAACGCTCATAAAAAACGATCAGGTAATAGCATAATTGAAATATATACAACAGTAGAAGCAGAAATAGATATACACAACCAAATCCCAAAACCTAGTGTCAATGGAATACGGAGATGCTAAATAAAGTATCAAAAAGAGAAATATATACAAGTAAAGTCCTATGAAATAGTACTACATAAGGCATTCCATGAACAAAATAGAGCAGGCTATAATAGCAAGGAAGCCAAGATCAGCACAAATGTCAAAGCTTACTGTAGTCTCCACAGATCAGCGAATCTATCCAGCACGATCACATCGCCTCCTATAACCTCTATCGATATCTGCACCATGAAAATGGTACATAAGTGTATCATGATTACCAAACACGAGTACCTAGTTGGTATTATAGGACGACCAGGCTAAAATAAAATACAAGTAAATAAATGGCGAGGAAAGTAAATCATGTCAATAATGGTAAGTAATATAAAACCAACTTTTAAATGCTGAAATAGGTAAGAACAATAGGTGCTAGATACTACTAACAGAAAGGAAGTACAGGAACTAAATAGTTATTCTAAGCATAGCTGTCGTACAAAAATAATAAACTATCTTGTAGGACCAGAAACGGTTATAGAAAATGTACCTAAACTCCAACAGAGTATACTATAACAAAATACGACAAATGATGGTAGCTAAAAATAATAAGGCATGAACGTGAATATAAATAAAGTAAGGAACAACAACTAACTCAAAAAGCCCCCCATAAGACCACTGAGTACAAACAAAAGAAACACACAAAAACCTACCTGACCCCCTATCCCGCCGGTAGGCAACAACACAACAAGAAATGACAGTACTCCCCCCTTAAGCACGAGAAGTACAAACAACGCAAGTATAATGAAATGCACAGGGATATTGAAAAGTAAATCAACACATAGTCATCTCATACCAGGAGGTCGTTCCTTAGTATCAATGTTGGGGTCCGCTCTTCGGAGGTCCACGCCCCCTAATAAATAGCAGGGTCCATGCCATAGGAGGGCCCACCTTAGTATCAATAATATGGGCCCCACCCAAGAGATCCGCGCCTTAATATCAATATTAGAGGTTGCACCCATGAGGTCTCCACCTTAATATAAATTGTATGGGCCCTGCCCAGGTGGTATGTGCCTTAATATCAATAGTGGAGGCCGTGCCCCCAGAGATCCTCTCCTCAATATCAATAGTGGGATCCATACGTCCTAATCAATAGCAAGGTACACGTGCTGGGAGGCCCCCACATTAATGTAAATAGTGCCTAAGTTATAACTCTATGACAGTCAAAGCCTTATTCCAGTTATATTATGAAAATAGCGCCATACCACTAGGTGGTCGTGGCATAAGTACATATATAGGTAAGAAAATCCCTTTTTATTTATTAAGCCAAAAAATCTTCCAATTTTAGTTAAGTTGTGAATACATTTTGACAATAGCCCCAGGCTGCACCGGTGCTTAATCTACCAGTGCTCAATATCGAAACTGCATGATCGCGGCACAACAATAAAAATAAATAAGCAAATAATAGACTAGGATCAGTTAGACGCCACTATCTAAGAACTCAACTCACTCACCAATCATATAATGGCTCAACACAGCCAAATAGGGTCCAACGTCTCCCACGAAAAGTCCAAGACAACCACATATAACCCAACACCCTCTACGTCCCTCCACGGGACCCCCGAAAGGTAGGTAAACAGTAGATAATTTACTAAAATAGGGCATCCAACCTAACAAACATCCCACATAAATACAATGCCACCCAAGTATTCTTTAATAATCCAGTCTAATGAAAAGTAATCCTAGCCTACATGGGCGCTAGCGAGAATCCTTGAAAAATGCACAGCACTGGGCTTAAGCTCCTAACACACCCGAAATCTCCCAAAACCATTAAATCAAACATCTAGGGATCAAAATATGAATAATGACACACATATTTCCAAGTGCAATTCGAGATGAAAAACGAGCCTGAAGATGGGTCGGTAGGGCCCACGGCCTGGAAGAATAATCTTAACATACCGACATTAAGGCCTTAATTCAAGTAATACGTGGTTGGAGAATGAGCACAATTGGACTACCAAAAGGTCTTCTATTGGCTAAACATATTTTATGAAAAAAAAGTGCAAAACATTTCAGAATCAAAAATGGAGAATTTGGCATGCTACTCACCTGAAAAATTAAAAGGAAATAATCTCGAGGCGTTAAACACTCTACCAACAGCCTACTATGCAAAACAAACAAGTAATCCACTAAGCACCATTTATAAGAAACAAAAAACACCATTGAAGCTTCTCTTGAGCTAAGGAGGAAGAATAAAGAGAGAGAGGCTTAGTAAAAAATAAGGGAGTAGACTAGGAATCCACCCCATGAAATCCCCCCAACAATACACAAGCTTCAAAGGTGATTTTTGGGCATAAAGGAAGCAATAACATTGTGGATGAAATGATAAATTTGTCTAAAATTTTGAGGTCTAGAAGTTTTATTGCTGGACGGGTACTTGTACGATTGAGGTGTCCTGGCACGATCGTGCCAAATTTCCAAGTCACAAAATAGAGTAGTATTCAAAGCATGATGAAACCTCAAAACTACACAATCGTGGAAGTTATAGTGCATATGCATTAAAAAAAGAAAATATTATCACAACGTGAATGCGTAGCTAAAGGTATAGTCCTGCTAAAGGAAGAAAACGTGATTTACCATAATCGCATCACAAGGAGAGCGATGATACTGAGTACTTGGACCAGCAGAAATTTCTACAATAGTTGAATTTTCCAATGGGGGATCGAAATCTAAATGGAGTCCAACAGAAACAAATTGAATACTCATCTGCATGAGAAACACATTCTGGACTCAATAGAATCGACAAAATGATCATTACAGGTCATTTGAGCAAAAGGATCCCCCAAACCAAAAGAGTCAAATTCTAACTTTCCACAAATACAGTCAATACGAGCCTGGGCGCCTCCAAAAGTAAACTAATTACTCAACTAGCCTAAAATTATCATTTTGTAGCTAATGGAGGCTTTAAAATTCTGATCTAATGCTTCAATCACAAAAATCTCACCCAGGCTCCAAAATAAACTTTGACTAAACTGAATTTCCACAAAAACCCTCAAACGCAAAACAAAAACCCCTGAACATGAACTAATTGTTTAACTTGACCAAAGTCGGCATTCTGGAGCTAATAAAACTGTCAAATTTTGATTTTGAGCATGTTTAGTAAGAATTCAGTCTCAATTTCCACCTTTTTAAGGTTAAGCCTTCAAAAAATAAAAATTGGGATAACATGCTATAAAACTACCAGGGAACCAAAACAATGATCCTAGCAAGTCATAAATGACTTGGGAAAGCTAACAGAAATCTCTAAATACTAAAGAAACTAAAAGGAAAGTAAATGACCAAACGGGTCATCACAAAAATAACACAAAATAAAACAAAAATGACTTTTAAATGCATTAAGGTCATTAAATATCGATGAAAATGATTCAAAATGCATCACTTAATTGGTTTGCATCAAAATAAATTGCAGACTCAACGTATAATCTCTCAAAATATGTCCAGAATTCCTAGGCTTACTTCTTTATATATGCATTGTATTATGAAGCCGGGATGATATTTGTAGTCTGCATGTTAAGAGCATAGTTTGTGAAGTTGTTACCTTCTTTTCGTTTTCATTTTTTGGACTTAGTGTGCAAAATATGATAGTCTCTTGCGGTTGGAAGAAGTTTTTGTTTGTGTCAATAAATGTTGTTCTTTCCTCGTTCTTGTTCATTCATTCCCTAATTTACACTCTCATAGAAACCAATAAATAAATAAAATCAAATCAAATAAGCACATGAGTTAACTCCCAAAAATCATTTGATTTTATGCCGCGACACGATTAGTACCTCTCTCTTTTAGAAATATCAAGATGAGTCATCCCATTATGCAAGACCCTCACGTCAAGATCATCATCATCCCTTAGATCCTTAATCCTAGCATATTTATGATCTTAGAATACCCAAATCATTGATATTACCTTTACATCCTTACAATTATTTCTATCCTTGCAAATATTGTTCATGATTACCTCACCATTTAGCCTGAATCTTAAATCCCTATCTTAAACTTCAACTAGTACTAGAACAGCTTCCAAGAAGTGTCTTGCCAAATAATAGGAACATTGTAGTCAACATCGCAATCCAATATCGTGAAGTCAAGAGGAATGATGAACTTATCAACTTGAACTAACATGACATACAATATCTTTTTAGGCCTCTTTCTCATTCGGTCAACCATCAAAAGCTTCATCAATAGTGGAGTTATTATCTTGAGTCCCAACCCATTAAAATTACAAAACAAATTGGGTTTATAGTCATCCCTAGATCACACAATGCCTTTTTAAATCTGAACATCCTAATGATATATGGTATAGTAAATGCACCCGAATCCACTTTTTTTACAACCAAGTTAATAGTTACTACATCACGATAATTTTGCATGATTTTAGTCATACTATCATCCATATTTCTCTTCCTCATCACCAACTCCTTTGTTAACTTAGAGTAACCCAATATTTGCAATAGTGCATCAATAAGTGGGATGGTAACTGATAGTTTTTTAAAGTAAAAAAATTTTGTTGTGTGTCCTGATTTGGATAATTAGCATTTTCCACCATTAAAATATAAATCCATAAATAGTAGGACTATAGTAGTCATTAGAGAGGGTATGAATCACACTCCACCTGATAAAAGGGGAACTAGTTTCGCTCTATGAATTTGTTGTTCTGGAGTATAAGGGGTTGAATAAGAAGTATAAGAAAAAGGAACTTGAGAATTCTCTCCATAATAAAGATATCAGGCTAGTTGGTATTGTATAAACAAGAGTCAAAGAGCATAAATTGAAGGTAATTATTAATTATATTGCAATAAAATAGGGATTACCTGCCAACTATCAGTCTTCCCGAAATGGTAGAGTATGGGTAATCTAGGATACTAAGTACTATACAGTGGTGGGACTCCAATGTGATAGTCAGTTTATCCATTATGAAGTTAAAGGGGGGAGTAACTCTTGTAATGCTATCTTACAGTAATATATGGTTATAGTCCATTAGAGTAGAAAAAATAACTTTGGTCTAGATTGACAAATATTGCACAGAGTGTTACTCAACCATGGATCATATGTGGTAACTTAAAATTTATATTGCTTCTAAATGACAGGCTAGCAGGTAATCCAGTGATTTATGCTAAAGTTAAATATTATAGTGAGTCCTTATATAATATACAACTAACACTTAACTGAAATGAAGAATACTACACTTGGTGCAATATGAAAATTGAGAATGATAGAATATGGTATAGATTGGATAGAGCTTTTAGAAATCAAGAGTGGGCATTGTAATGGGGTCAGGTAAGACATGATTATGAATTTCCAAACATATCATATCACTCGCCTATGTACTTAAGATTGAATTAAGGTAATGCGAGAGTGAAATCCATATTTGAATTCTTCAATATATGGTCTTAGCATAGATGTTTTATGAAGATTATAGAGACAACTTGGCATCAACAGCTAGACCAATTCACAATGAAGAACATTTGGATAAAACTCAAAGACTTAGACAGTCTCTAAAGAAGCTCAACAACACAGAATTTCGTGATATAAACTTGAAGATTGTGAAGGCTATACAAGAGTTACATGAGATTCATAGACAAATCAATATTAAAGCTAATGATGCAATACTAAAAAAAGAGAAAAAAATTATCCAAAACTTGAAAAATGGTCCTTGGTATAAAAAGTGCTTATAAACAGAAGCTTGGGGCTAAATAGATCCAACTAGGTGATAGTAACAAGTATTTTCATGTAATGGTTTAGAAAATAACCCCAAGGAACAAGATCTTGGAGTTAACTTCTTTGAAAGGAAGCAATCTTATAGAAACTACAGGTATAAAGAGTGAGATTGTGAATTTTTGTAAGTCTATAATAAGAACTTCAACTCAATCTTTAACTATTTTCAATAGTGAGATCATGAAGAGGTCAATGTTAAACCACCACCAACAGCTAGACCTATGTAAGGAGGTTACTGGTTTTTAAACTGTAGAAGGTCTGAGTCCATAGGTGATAATAAAGCTCCAGGAATATATGGTATAATGCATTTTTTAAGAAACACTGGCCTATCTAAAAGGATAAAGTTAAAAATGCTATTAAGACCTTCTTTGCCATAGAGAAACTCTATAAAGTTGTTAATTGTACTTGTGTCACTTTGGTACCTAAAACTCCTAACCCTACTTTAATCAAGGATTTTAGACCAATTTTCTGTTATAGTTTAGTATATAATATTATACAAAAGATAGTTGTTGCTATAAGTTTGGGATTATATGTCAAGCACAAGCTAGATTCATACCTGGAAAAAAGATCTCAGGCGATATCATACTTTTTCATGAGCTTGTTAAAGCCTATACCATGACGCATACCTCTCCAAGATGTGTCATTAAAGTAGATATTCAAAAGGTCTATCATTCTATTGAATGAAGTTTTATAGAATAGATGTTGATTGCATTAAGGTTTCCTAAAGATTTATTGTATGGGTGATGGAATGTGTGAGGAAAGTGAACTATACCATTATGGTAAATAAGGAGCAAACAGAACCATTTGTTGTAGCAAAAGGGATTTGGCGAGGAGATCCTATATCTCCTTATTTGTTTAATAGAGTCATGGAGTATTTAAGTAGACTTCTGAATTATTTGAAACAGTGTAAGGACTTTAAATATGATCCAATGTGTGTTAAAGTAGCTTTAGTCTTAGCTTTGTAGATGATCTTCTACTATTTTCTAAGGTTGAATACCTTTCTGTCAAGGTAATGCAACAGTGTTTTATCACTTCCTCACAGGCATCTAGATTGCAAGATAATCTCAACAAGAGCTTTGTTTATTTTTATGGGCCCTTTCATACTGAGAAAAATAGAATTCTGGATATTCTTGGTTATTCACATGCTAAACTTCCCTTAAATAACTTGGAACTCCTCTATCAAGTAAGAAGTTTACTGTAGTGCAATGGCTACAATTGATAGATAAGATCACTGCTCGAATTTCATTATCGGTAGCCAAAAAACTATCTTATGCTTGTAGGATTCAATTGGTGGAAGCTGTAATATTTGGCATTCAAGCTTATTAGGCTCAACTCTTTTTCGTTCCTACTAAGGTTCTGAAGTTATAAATCTTACTATAGAACTTATGTATGGAGAGGATAAAATTCTCTA
>JBDJHY010162116.1:0-15374 GCA_039654485.1 Withania somnifera | reverse complement strand
AATTAGTAGAATCTTAAATGTCTCAAATGTAGGTGTCTGAACTTATTTTGGGACTAAAATAAGTGATATGACAATGTCTAACACTTGGGCACAAGCCGAGTCTAGTAAGTTATAAAATCCTTTTTTTATTCATTATTTATGAAATTTAGTATAGCCAGTCTTAAATCTATTTTTAGAATTTATTTTCAAAAATCCTTTAATTAACTAATTTTTATGCCGACCTAGTACATTTATCTACAAATGGACCCACAAGGCCATGCATGTCTAAAAATAGCGATAATGGTCCCTCAACCCTAAAATGTTTGAAGAACTATGCAAGGAAAACCATTTTTGAAGTTCGTCCTGTATGAATTTACAACCAAAAAGTATACAACCATTAAACTAGCCCTGAAAATGGTCAAAATGATCCCAGAGTAGCTATAAACATAATACAACAAACAATACTAGGCAAAAACATAGTCCAGACTATACAAAGGTTAAAATACATTCTTAGGCCACAATTAAGGCCATTTCTAAGGTGATCACAATATAAATGAGAAAAATGAAAGATATAGACAGAAAAATGCAGAATGGGCTAAAAGGGTATTAACCTAGTAAACCAAACCTAAGGGAAGAAACATAGAGCAATTACAAATATATAAGACTAATCTAAGATCAGTAATTCATACCTACCTATCGTCCGAAGAAAAGCCTATGAAATTACCGTGTCGTAGCTTATACAATTAAAAAGGGAAAACATACCAATTAATCAAAGAAGAGATTATCACAAAGGGATTCTCAGCTGTAAAAGATCACAACAACAACCCACACCAGTTACCAAAAAAAAAATTAAACCAAATACCATGAAAGGAAAGATAAGGATTTTCCACTATTGACGCCAAAAGTTAGTAGAAGAAGAAAACGGTGGTCAATACCCAAATCAACTTCACAAAGCTCCAAAAATCAAACTAAAAAAAAGCATGACTTTGAACCTAAGAGTATAGGAGAAATGATAAATATTAGGATTGAAAATTTGAGATTGGATTTTAATAGACCTAAGCACAGAGCAACTCCTCAGCATAGAGAAGGGCAATTGTGCTAAATATTATTCATGGGAAATAGTTCCATTGGCTCTACATGGAATTATCACACTTCATAATGGATCATAGAAAAATGCCAACATGTTTCATAGAGAAATAGAACTAAAAAGGAAAAGTTCCGGCTGAACAATCTCGGCAGCCTGACATAGTCGCACTAATTCATGTGTAGTTGCAATAGTTGCACCATTGTAACAGAAATCAGCCTTTGAGAAAACAAACTAATAGGGTCTTAAAATACTTTCAGACCCCGATGAAAAAAAACCATATATAATACCAGCTTGAAATGACATTCCATACTCAACAAAATCAATAAAATTCCAATCTGAGATTGTTTCACTGATATGTTGACCAAAGATAACACTTGATCAAAACCACTAAAATTCCAACTAATTACTCAAAATGAGTTTGGCTAACCCAGGACCCCAAAAAAACCTACCTAACCAAAAGTTGGCATTTCAAAGATGATTGTACCATGGTATTTATGATGTTATGATCCAATCATGAAATGTTTAGTGAAGTCAAATATTCAACTCCCAACTAAATATTTTTTTGACAAATAAGACAAACAATACCAAAAGCTCATGGACCCAAACCAAGGGTCTATCTAGAACAAAATCCATATGGTAGAGCTAATGGAACTGTTAGAATTCAATTTTGAGATCATCTTCTAGGAGTATTAAATAAAGTTAATGATTTTCTAAGTTAAAGCTCTAAAATTGGAAAATTGAGATAAAGTTCAAATAAACCGCCAGGGAACTGGAATGCTAGTCTCAGCAAGTCATAAATGGCTTTGGAAAGCTGTAGAAGAACTTTAAAGTACAAGAAAATTACATAAACATAGAAATGAATGAAAGTGTCATTACATCATCCACTATTAAAGAGGAATTTCATCTTTGAAAGTCAAGGAAAGAACGGTAACTGAATGATCAATTTGCATTGGATACTTGTCTTGTATCTCACACTCGATCTCTATGTAGTCTTCTCGAACGGGAAGTTCCTCCATTAAACCTTCACCCCAAGAATATCTCTAAACCTCAGTCTCCTGAAATATCTAGCTAAAATAACTATTCACCTCCTCAATAAAATTCAATCTCTCATCCAACTGGAATGATTCCCACAGATGAAAATGCGACTTATCTAGAACATAACACTACAATATAGACACATAAAAATGTAGATGGAGAGTTGAAATGGCTAGAGGAAAAGATGACTCATAAGAAATATCACCAATCCATTTTAGGATTTGAAATGGACCAATATACTTGGGGAAAAGCTTTTCCCTGCCAACAAAAACTTATCACACCCTTCATGGGATACAAACAAAAAAACACTCAATCACAACACTAAACTCCAAGGCACTGAGCGTGCTATCTATATATCTCTTCTTTCTACTACCTAAATTTTATCCTAAATCATATGAACTCTATCTAAAGATTCATGCAACAGTCCTGTACTCTATAATCTATCCAGAAGACCACTAAACTAACGTACTGGCGACCTATAGTTCAAACCATATAAACCCTCAAATGAATCCATCTAAATACTCGAGTGGTAGATATTATTTTTGCAAGATTTTATAAGGCTACATACTGATCCACTAATAGTTGGTGGCACTGACCTTAGAGGCTGAGATGATTGCTTCATATCACCATGCTAGGAAAGATATCTAGAATAGTGCCCGGCCTTACCACACTAGTAACACGAAGGTATGCACCTAATAGCTTTCTTAGGTGATCATCTTATCAATGTAGATAATGGTACTATGTTGGTTCAGAAGGCCTCAGAGTCTTCCTTGGTAGTTGAGGTGAAATAGAAGCAAGGTAGTGATTCTATTTTGATGAAAATAAAGGAAATTTTTCTTGCAAAACAGCTTAAGGATTTCTCCCAAGAAGGAGAAGGTGTGCTTTGATAGCAGGTCAGTTATGGATTCTCAATATTAATAGGTTGCGATAAAGGATTTTAGCAGAAGCCCATAGTTCCAGATATGCAATACCTGCGGGCTCCACCACGATGCATAAAGACTTGAGGGAAGTCTATTGGTGGAATAGTATGAAAAGGGACATAAAACATTTTATAGCTAGGTGTCCCAACAATCAACAAGTGAAAGTTGAACATCAGAAGCCCAGATGTGTGACCCAAGAGTTTGAGATTCCATCTTAGAAGTAGGAAGTGGTGAACTTAGATTTCATTAGCAATTTACCTCTACTCTCGTACAACATGATTGTATTTTGGTGATTGTTGATGGGATTACCAAATAAGCATATATTTGCCTATTAAGACTTCATATACAACAAATATTATGCAAGATTGTTCAGGTAGGAAGTTGTAAGGTTTTATGGTACTCCTTTGTCCATTGTTTCAAACAGAGGTACTCAATTCACCTATCATTTTTGGAAATCTCTCCAAAAAGGTATAGGTTCCCAAGTGCTTCTTAGTATCGCTTTTCACCGGCAAACTGATGGACAATTAGAGAAAACTATTCAGATGGTAGAGGATATGTTGAGAGCCTGTGTGCTAGATTTCAAAGGTAACTGAGATGTTCACTTAGTTTCATTTGAATTTGCATACAATAACAATTACCATGCTAGCATTCAGATGGCTCCATATGAAGCCTTGTATGGATGAAATGTAGGTCTTTTATAGGATGATCGGAATTTAGTAAGACCTCATTGATAGTGCTATATTTGGTCAGTGATGTCATGCAAAAGGTTCATCTAATTAGGGATAGATTGAAGGCATCCTAGAGTAGTCAAAAGTATGATATAAATATAAGGAGGAGAGACCTCGGGTTTAAAGTTAATGATCGAGTGTTTTTAAAGGTATCACCCATGATGGGGGTGATGAGATTTTGGAAAAAGGGGGGAAGATCAGTCCTCGATATATAGGCCTATATCATATTCTGAGAAGGGTGGGCAAGGTGGATTATGAGTTAGCTTTTCTCGAAAATCTAGAATCTGTTCACCTAAATTTTTATGTATCCTTTCTGCGGAAGTGCATTGGAGATCCTTTGTTTATTTTTCCTATGGATAGTGTAAACATCAAAGATAACTTATCTTATGAGGAAGTACCAATCCAGATTCTAAATCGGTAAGTTTGTAGGTTTAGAAATAAAGAGGTTGCATAAGATAAAGTCTTTTGGAGCAATAAGTCCGTGAAGTAGAAATAATGAAAGTCAAAGCAGATATGATGGATAATTATCCCTACTTGTTCCGTTGAGTTCTAGTTCAATTTGAGGTAACTATTCCTTAATCTATTCCATTGTTAATTCTCTTAGACTTTGTGATATTCCCTATTAGCATAATGTGACTTCATATGTATAAAGAGTTCCTAGCATGCTTATTTGAATACATGTTTCTATGAGTTAGAAACCTCAGCTATCATGTGCCTATGTATTTAGTTAAGTTAAACCAATGTTGGGTTCATATTCAGCTAAATGGTGAGTTGTATCCATTTCATGGCTACACCTTATCCGATCAAGCTTAGTCCATTTGTTTAATAATCAAACGGGGATGAATGATCTTGAGAAGGAGATATTTTAACATCCAAGGGATCCATTTTTTACTTTTCTATAAATTTCCTAGCTAATTAGAGCCCAAAAAATGAGTATTTGGACCTATACACTGTATAAAATGAGTTTGGGATGTATACATGGAAGATCAAGAGAAAATTCTAGGAATAAAGGAACCTTACGGCTCGCAGGTAATTGTATGGGGTAAATTGTGCTGCGCGTGCCATATCACGGGGCTTACTGGATAAAACATGTGACAAGATGCACGACACATAGGTTATCATGTAGTGTAAGCTGCACGACGCGCAGGTTGGGCCTTAAGTGCAATTTTTTTTGCTTTATTTTTTAGGGAACAGGGATAATTTCCCAACCCAAATAAGTCCTAAACTATGTTTTTTGACTCCTAAAAGATGAATTTAGTAGGGATTTAACCCAAAATCCATCATTCTACACCTTTACACTCACAAGTCTTGAACTTAGAACAAAAAACTCTCTCAAGGGCTAAGGAAAATTATATAAACTTGCGTAGTAATAAGAAAAAAATATCATTTCATGAAATTTCTTGTGTGATTTGGAATTCTTGTGAGTCCATGCATGAATTCTTAGATCTATGCAAGTTCTCTCATAAATCAAAATAAATTTGGTTTAGCATGGCTTAGCATGCAAGTTCTTTATAGTGTTTATTTGGTTTTTATCCAAATCAAAAAAGTCGTGTGAGTCCTCATTGTTCGAGAGTTTGGTGTCTCTCCACCAGTACTTAGATCCCATAGTTATTTGATGTCATCCTATTCATTTTCAGTACCACTTTCTATGAGCTAGAGACTTGTTCTAGCCAAATTACTTCCCATCAGTAGAGGCTTTCAAATAGAGTTTGTGGTAAATATATTTGGCTATGTGATGTTGTTTACCTCTATTGCAATCTTTTCTATTGCATATTCAGTTAGCCCATTGTTATTGTTGTTGTTACTATCTCCTCCCTAGTTTTAAGTAGTTTTTAGCAGTATTTCCAGATACTTAGGGTTAGTTGAGGTTCCTCTAGGGTTCTTAACACAGTGTCCTATCTAGGATGTAGACTCGGGGTGTGACACCTATCCAACTGACACACACTGCAATATACTCTGTTAGACTCCACCCGAATGAGATTATACAACCTTTCCTCACAACTAAATATAAAAGTATGTGTACCCTCTCCAGGAGCAACCGAGAGTCGCAATGGAGATAATACTAGATACCTTTCCAGCATCATCTACACTGCCTTTTTCTAGATAGGTCAAGGTGCTAATGGATGCACAACTATAGAGACCAATAAAATCTCTTCATGGGGAGCTGTAATACAAGACTATGCTCTTGAACATTAGGCACCCAGCGATGCCCCTCGAGCCGATATCTGGCTCATCTGAAGACTGACCCCTAATAATGCCCAATAGCTATACAAAAACACCCTGAATATCTGGAGTAAGTATTAGGTTTGGTACTGGTGCTGGAGTTGGTAGTTCTTGGAAGGGTGCTGATGTTTACCCTAGACCTCCTCCCTCCGGTCTACTGGGGGCAAGTCTGTCAGTTGGTTATTTAGAATCATCTTTAACTCTATCTCATCCTGTGGACTCTAGTTTGTATGATAGTTCTGGCACTACCCCAACCTCAAGGATGACCTCTAGAACGGACTCTAGCTGGAGCCCTTGATACTGGAATGAAAGATTCATCCTAATCTATTATTGGCAACCTCGTGCGAACCATCTACGGAAGATGAAGGTAAATAAATAAGATTTAATGAAACCATCTAAGACACATGAAAAATATAGAAGCGAAAGAGAGTTATCCTCCTAATGATACCACTGTACCCTCCTAAAGATAGGATACAGATGTATCTATATTGATCCATGGGACTTTACTAGAAACTAGTTCCTATACTGATAATACTAGTAAACCTAATCTTTACGACCAAGATGTCACGACCTGAATTTCTTAGGTTATGATTTCACCTACTATCCCATCTATAGGAGAACTAACCTGTAGCCCAAAACCATAAGTAATGAGACAAAACCACAAACAAGGGACAAAAAGACAAGCGAAAGAGAAAAAAGAGATAAAGGCATAAATACATAGTCAATAATTCCCAATGCTATGACTCGGTATCATAAATACGTGAGTCACTATACAACATATTAATAAGAGTGTAAAAGTAAATATATAAAAGTTTCTCTAAAATATAAAAGTGACAGAATCTCAAAAGTTAAGAGAACTAGGTAACTCCATTCATGAAGAGCTCACCACACGTCTCTAGAATCTTGAAAATCTAGGTACGGTGATCCTACATCAATGATAATAACTCGTACTAGGATCTACACCAGGAAGATGCAATAGTTAGTATGAGTACAAAGAAACAGGTACCCAGTAGACATCATAGGTTGACTGGGCACATATAATATATAAAAGTGGTAAACAATAGATAAGAAACAGACATATTTCTATAGCATTTGAGGAGGCCATTCTATTTTCCACACTATTATCATTGATACTTCTTTCTTCCATTAGAAAAATCTCCTACTCCAATTTATTTAGTTCTTCATAAATATCTCCAAATGCAACTCTTGACCAATTACTCAAAGTTTTGTCAGTCCTTTTGTGTTTCTGTTAGTGAACGTAAAGGTAGTTGCCACTAACTTCTTCTTCCCAACTATTTTGTAGTACCTGCAAAAAATCATTGTGAGTAGCCAACACATTCAAGAATTTAAAGAATTTAATAGTACTAGCAGACTCGTTAACAAGTTTGATGAGTAAGGGGCGTGGTCAGGGCGTGCCCTTGATAGGTGAATGACACTAGTACCTCCATAGTTATCGAACCAATGGGACTTATACATGAATTTATCAAGTCTTTTCTTGATTGTATCTGGTGGATCCCTATGATCACACCATGTGTAGACTGTTCCACAAAAGCCTGTATATTGTAAACCAAAGTCATCTATACAAGTAATAAAATTTAAATTATTGTTTTGACTAAAAGGTCTTCTTTCTCCTAGATTTTCCTCTACATTTGTAATAGATTTGAAGTTTCCAACAATACCTCATAGTTCTTACATCATACCTGGAGTACTCCTGGGTTCATCCTAAAGTTGTGTTCTTCCTGTTCAGTGCATTTGGAATAAGCAATAGTTAAATAAAAAGTGGACATTGAGTCTTGGAAATTAATTTTACAAAGAACATGTTGTTATTTATCTTGAATGATTGATATTTACATCCACTTGGTTGGACAAAAAAATCAAATATTGTTGTAATTCTTGAAATAGTTACCGTACCCTAGTCTAATCCTGAATTCTTTAAGTTTGTCTGTGCCAACCATATGTTCTTGTAAGTTGATTATTGGAAGGATGTATTGTTGTTTTAGCATACTAAGTCTTTCAAGATATCCCATGGATCTAATACCTTCGATATTCCAAGATACAAAACATTAGAATCATTAATATTCAGAATCCTTTGTTGGTTCTTGAGTTTGGGTATTTCCAGATATCCCAGCATTGTCATGTATTCCTCTTGGTGAGAGGTTGTTGTAGTATGCTACTGTTTGTTGGACAAGTTGAGGCATTTTATTACTTTAAAATCCACCACATTTTTCATAGCCTCTGGTTATTTCATCATCTAATTTAGAGCCCTCAATGTCACTTGTGTCATTTTGAGTCTTCATTCTCGGTGGTAATCTTATTTCCTTCACTCATATCTCCCATGTCTATTATTTATTATTGATGTTTTTGATGTAACCGATATTTTCTAGTATCTTATCCTTTACTTTATTCCCTGTTATTCAGTTAGCAAGGTTTGGGTCCAGCCAAAATTGGCCATACACTTCCTTTTTCCAATACTTCCATCATTTTCTATCTGCTCATTTACCAGAACCAAATCTGCAGGAAAATCATCCACTACAGTGGGTTTCCTTCTCCTAGTACTTTTCTTGATGGTGTTCTTTTCCATTTTTACCTGTGATTCTGCTTCTTTGTGTATATCTTCTGGAAGGTTTGACAGTTCTACTACGTTCCTAACCTAAGGAGTTTTGGTACTTTTCAGATGGCCCTATGCTTTCCTTTTGTTTTTTATTTTTTATGTTCCCTGTTTTTCTCTAGTGTATGGTTTCTGGCTTTGATATGGTCCAGAAGAAAACTTATTTTCACTTTTTCCTCTTCACAATATGCTTGGTTATCTAAGAATTCCATAACCTCATCTTTGGTATTGCTTTCTTGGATATTGTGATCCTTCTGTTGCAATTTTGTGTTTTCTCAGCGTTTTTATTTTCCAAGGTCACGTTTGTGTTGATTCTTCTCTTTCCTTTTTCCTTTCCACAACCTTCCAGCCTTTCTCTTTAGTGAGTTCCTTGTTATTTTTTGGCTTGCTGCTTGGTTAACAACCTTTGGGACCACTTTCCTTCTTCCTTCTTGTTAGCTTATTTGAGAGGGATCTTTTCCTTTCCTTCTATTTCTATCACCTCTTTCAACATTTTACTTATCAACTTTGTCTTTTTGAATCAAAATTCTACATTGGACATTAGAATAGACCTGTATTTCAAAGTGAGTAAGAAAGGCTGGAAGATCTTCACATTCGACCATATGAGTAAAGGTCTCCAATATGCTTTAAACATCCCTAATCTTCACTTAGACCTCCCTAATTCTTGGTTTATCCAAGTATAATTCAATACATAACTTTGCAGTAGTGGCTTTGACCATTGTTAGAGGGTATCCAATTGGATCAACAAATCTATATAGGGCATCCAATTTAAATAATTTCCATGAGAGATCGGGTAAGGTGTTCCAAATTAGTGCATTCGAAGTATGTTTGTCTGGCTTAATGAAGGGGGTCCATTTGAGGAGTTATATAATGGAGTCTCCATACACGGGAATATAATTTCTAGAAGATAAGTTCTCAAAGTCTTCTTCATTATCAATATTTATAAATACATGTTTAAGAACAAAATCCACAATTTTAGTTGTACCTTTTAGATGGACTTAATTGGTAAATTTAGTTCTGATAATATTTATTGTCGGTTTCACCCTTGAGAAATTTCCAACAATTTTCCACCGTAAAGTCTCAACGAGGATGTCATGCTCGTTAGTGAAAACCACCACTAGTTCTTCTTTAACTATTTCATGAGATTTGTGAGGCAATTTCACCTTAGCTTTTGAGTTCTTGTGATTTTGATTTCTAAATGTATCTATATAATTTTGTTTGGAAGATTCCAGCACCTTGTTTTCTTGTTCAGTTTGTCCTTTTTCATTTTGTTTCAAATTTCTTCTATTCGTATCTTGATTTTGGGAGCCTTTATTATTTGATTAAGGGTTTGTATTAGTTTGACTAGGTGGTGTCGATGGTTGAGTTGGGATTAAGGTTGAGGGTTCCACCGTTGCACTCATTTTATGGTGGTTGTAGTGGAAACTAGGTGGCTAGAGAGTCATTGCCCACCTTAGAATTGACTATTATGTTAGAGATAAGTTAGAGAAACGTCTGATAGAGAGATAAAGGAAGATTATAGATCCAAATACAGTTTATGTTATCCAAATACCGTTAATGTATAAGAGTATTATATATGTTAGTCAAGTAAATTTATTGTTATGACAGTACTGGTTACCTTATGAGTCTTTATACGGGGGTTGCAGCTTTCCATGAACCCTGTCGATCTGGACTTGCGGGTGATCAAATGGGGGGTATACAAGGGAGTAGAGGTATACGAGTTCCAACCATCCATGTTGTCCTACCTGACTTGATTGCGGGACTAGGGTAGGAGCATATGGATTCATTTTACTATCACTGCATCATATCATCTTTCATCTCTTATTTGTGATTATTGTTTGTTATTTGTACTCTCTGATAGGATGGGGTACTAGAGGGTTTGCATTCATTCTTGTTTGTACGTCTTAGTCATATAAGGTATTTTGGAGGACATATCTTTAATACTTCGGTTATGATAAATTGTTACTAATTGGTTAGGTCTTGTAAGATCCCTTTAGTGCTTATTAGCTAGAATCTTGTGAGATCCCTATTACATTCTTGATTATGCTTGTTGCAATTTAGTGCCTCTTCCAATCTTCGTGATTTGAGGTTACTAGTATACAACTATGCTTTTCTATTTATTTTTATCTCATTTTAGTTGAGCATGCATTCAGGTACTTTTTTCACTTGTTTTCGCGAATCTTCCTTATCGTAGCAAGTATCTATAATATTTTACCTGCCTTTATCCTATTAACTAGCTATTTATGTCTGTGATCCTTGTTTGACTTCTATGATGTTTTTTTTTTAAATTTTTTTATTTACTTCTCTTATTTCTTAAATACAACAGGTCAAGCTATGATGCCTACTTGGTACGTTTTGATTTGGTACTCATACTACAATTCTATATCTTCTGGTGCAAACTCGGGTATAAGTGTCCCACATTCATTTGTAATTAGGGTGGAGATTCAATTGTTGAGATAGATGATGGATCATGGCACTCAGATCGGAGACTGAGTTAATATACAATCCCACTTTGGAGACTTCCCTTCGGGATAGGTAGAATATGGTGCCACAACTAATGATGATAAAGCATATGAGGTGGAAAATTTCCTTTTACCTTTCTTATTATCTTGTAATATTATAAGTTTTGAGACAGACTTTGTATTTTTAATTCATACATTTTACTCGTCTTAGTGGTTCATGTACTGGATATCAGGTTTTGGGGTTATTGTTGATCGACTTAAGACTTACGCTTATGCCTGAGCTTTATTTATACCTTATATTCCATAGTTAGTTTATGATTCTTACTTTGCGTTCCTGTTGTTCTCCTATAGTGGGATATAGGTGCCCTTATGACCTGAGAAATTAGCTCGTGACAAATTGGTGTCAGAGCACTAGGTTCATTGATCTCCTCTATACATTATCCATTGCCTAGTAAAGTCTTGCAGATTTGGTGTAGAGACATCCCTATCTTATATTCGAGAGGCTACAGGTACATAGTTAGTAATTCTTACTCTTTTTACTTTCCTTATCGAATGTAAGTCGTAGTTGGTCTCTTAAAATCTCATTATTTCTTGTTCACTCTTCCGCATATGGCATACACACGATCTTCAGTGGTAGTAGAAGGTGATACAAATGTTGCACATCCAATTAGAGTACTGCCTAGGAGTTGAGCTCATATGGGACAAGGTCGATCATGTGCCAGAGTAGCGAGCCCAGCTAGAGTTATTTCTCTAGTTAGCGCTTTGGATGTTGAGCCTAATCCTAAACATGTACGGGTTTAGCATCCACCTGTATTCCAGGGAACAACTCTGTTTTCTATGATGTTAGCTTCAGTTCGAACTATATTTGCTGAGATAAGATGCTTATTGATGAAGTTTTTGGGTATGTTGGGCAAGCCGGTAGTTCGGGTATAGTCTTCACCCGTGAGTTTTTTTAGCTCAGGTATGCCTCCTGCACCGAGTGTTTATGGTTTGCGTATTTCTCCTTTAGTCTCAGTATTTCCTATCCAGGTGTCTCCTATAGCATTTTATCAACCTACAGAACCTATATCGTCTACTTTTTTTATGGTTCCACCTATGCCATCTCACCCGCCTTGTCTGACTCATTTCATAAGGCGTTGGGTAAGTTTTTGAGTCCGCTGAGTTTTTATAGTTTTTCGGATGAGTACCTTAGAGATTTTATTGATAGATGCTAGGAGGGGTTGCCTAACCTCCATTTTCTTGAATTATAAAGTATGTATTTCATAGTATATCAGCTGGCAACCTCACCAAGCAGTCATGGAGGTCTTACGGTTCTACCTGGTCAGTCGACTTCACTCCTATTACTTGAACCATGTTCTATGATGCATATCAAGGGAGGTACATTCCTAGTACTGTAAAAGACTACAAAAGGGAGGCGGTTCTCAGACTGGAGCAGGGTTCCTTAGCAGTTTTTAAGTATGAGGCGGAATTTGATCCATTATTTGCTTATTATGTTAGGTATATCTCTACTGAGGCAGAGAGGATCCGTAGTTTTATTTATGTTTTGGACTCGGATATTCGTCAGACTGCCAAGGTGTTAGTGGATAATGGGTCATTTTTTAGACTATCCTTGAGCATGTACATTCTATAAAGGATCTTCCCCATAGGAGGAGATGTAGAAAGTAGAAGAGGTCCTTTCATCAGGGTCGCTTCGGCGGTTCTAGGTAGGGTTGTCAAGGTTCTTGTTCTTAAGGTAGGACCCTTTCTCAACCACAACAGCAGGGGTAGTCTATCCTCCATGTTCGGGCATTATTGCATGCATCTGGTAGTGGTTCTTCAGGATGTAGTGGCCATTCTGGTTCATCCAGTTCTTCTCTCCTAGTTTGCCCTTATAGGCTTTATTATAATTTTGGTGCTATGGGTCACCTATCTACAGATTATCCTTGGAGTAGGCTGTTTAGCCTGTGGTTTAGCCAACTGTTACTCCAGATCCTATTCCTTAATAGTTATTTAGGACCATGCTTCCTCGGGGCAGGGGTGGTGGTGTTTCAAGTCATGATGCTCCTCAGCATGGTAGGTGAAGTGGTCGAGAGGGTGGTTTCTATCATTTTTATGCGGTCCCTGGCAAAGGCCTCTAATGCTATTGTGACAAGTACTATCTTTGTGCTATATCATTAAGCGTTAACTTTATTAGATCTAGCATCTACTTATTCCTATGTCCCATTTTATTATACTCCATGTTTGAGTATTGTAAGTGAGTTGTTTCTTGTTTCGTTATTTGTCTCTACCCCACTAGGTGACTCGTTAGTAGTGGATTGTGTTTTGCGATCCTGTTCTATGATTATTAAGAGTGTTGAGACTCAGACTGATTTGACCTATTGGATATGGTTGATTTTGATGCGATTCTAGGCATGGAATTGATACCCCTTATAGAGCTGTTATGGATTATTATGCAAGACCATGACGTTAGCTATGCCCGGTATAACCTAATCGTATGGTGGGGTTTGCCTAGTCATGCACCGATGAAGATTATTTCTTGCATTCAGGATATTCACTTAGTTTCTCATGGTTGTTTAGAATATCTGGCATATGTTAGAGATGTTAGTGTTGATTTTGCGACTCCTGAGTCAGTACCTAGTAAAGTGAGTATCTTCATATGTTTCCCACCAACCTCCCTAGCCTACCACCTGAGCGAGACATTGATTTTGGTATTGAATTAGAGCCGCGCACTAGGCTTATTTCCATTTATCTTTATCGTATGACACCTGTTGATCTGAGAGAGCTCAAGACTCAACTTTAGGATTTGTTAGATAAGGGTTTTATTCGACCTAGTATTTTACCTTGGGATGCTCCTATTCTATTTGTGATAAGAAAGATAGGTTTATACGTATGTGTATTGATTATAGGTAGCTGAATAGTGTTATAGTGAAGAGAAAGTATCTTATGGTTAATATTGATGACTTATTTGACCATCTAGACAGTTCAACAATCTTTTGATTTGAGATCAGGTTACCATTAGTTGAGGATTTGCACTCAGGATATCCCAAAGAA
Organism: Withania somnifera; assembly: GCA_039654485.1. Lineage (NCBI taxonomy): Eukaryota > Viridiplantae > Streptophyta > Magnoliopsida > Solanales > Solanaceae > Withania > Withania somnifera. The sequence goes on along the minus strand of JBDJHY010162116.1, from coordinate 1,302 downwards.
AACATTTAAGACATAGTATAGTCATTATGAGTTCCTTGTGATGTCCTTTTGGTTGACTAATGCACCCGAAACCTTTATGGATTTGATGAAATATGTGTTCAGGACTGCCTTGATTCTTTTGCGAGTATTGAGGCTAGTTCTTCAATGATAGATTAGATTCAACAGGTATAGATTGAGGATCCATACTTAGATGATATTCATGATCAGTTTTTAAGGAGTGAGCGCCATAGTGTTTCTTTAGGTACCGATGGTGTTTTGAGAGTTGAGGGCCATATTTTTGTTACTAAGGTTGATGATCTGATTTAGTTGACTCTTTTTGAGGCCCACAGTTCTCATTATTCTAATCATCCAAGTGCATCAATGATATATAGAGACTTGAGACAGATTTGCTGATGGAGTGGTATGAAGAGGGATATCACTGAGTATGTTTCTAGGTGCATGAACTATCCACAAGTTAAGTTTGAGCACCAGAGAATGGGTGGTTTGATGCAGAGGCTTCCCATTCCTGAGTGGAAGTGGGAATAGATAACTATGGATTTTATTTCAGGCTTACCTCAATCTCCTAGTAACCATAATTTGATTTGGGTCACTGTTGATAGGATGACTAAGTCTATACACTTCATTCCGGTTTATACTACTTATAGTGCGAAGAAGTTAGCCTTTATCTATCTTCAAAATGTCGTCAGAGATCATGGCATGTAGGTTTCTATTATCTCTAACCGAGGTACTCGGCTTACTTCAGTTCTGGAGAGTGGTTCGTCTTGGTATGGGTACTTAGGATGATCTTAGCACAACATTTGACCCCAGATAGACGACCAGTCCTAGAAGAATGTTCAGGTCTTGGCGAATATGTTGAGGGCTTGAGTTTTTGATTTCGGTGGTTCTTAGGATCAATGTTTTGATTTGCGAGAGTTTGCATATAAAAAACTACCATTCTAGTATTCAGGTGGCTCAGTTTGAGGCTTTGTAGGCAGTTTCATTCACCTATTGGTTGATTTAGTGTGTTTCAGTTTAGATTACAGAGTACTAACCTACTTTGGGATGCTTCGGATGCAGTTCAATTGACTCTGGATGTAGTTTGGGCCATCCAGTGTAGGAGCAAGACTTACTCAAACAGCCATTGATGTGGCTTGGAGTTTAGTGTGGGTGAACATTCTTTTAGGGTGTCTCCTATAATGGGTGTAATGAGGTTTAGAAAGATGCTGAGCCTCTTATATATTGTCCTTTTTGATATTCTTGATCGGATTGGTAGTGTTGCTTATAAGAAGACTTTGACTCCCATGTTTTAAGCCTTCCATCTGG
>JBDJHY010162106.1:0-12575 GCA_039654485.1 Withania somnifera | reverse complement strand
TTGTAGGGGATTCAAAAATATGCCAAGTAAGTGAAAGACAATGTGGAAAAATAAAGATCATTTTATCGAGCATGCTATAGTAGATCTTACTCAAGAGTGCACATCCCACATCCAGAATAGGTTACTCACCAAGAAGAAGGATCCAGGCAATTTTTCCATCCAAATGACTGTTGGCCAAAATCTGACTATACTAGGGTTGTGTGGTTTGGGTGCTAGTGTTAATTTCATGCCAACTTGTTGCTTCAATCAAATAGGTTTGGAAACTCCAACCATCATTGGTAAGACCTCTTAGGTATAGTGGAGAACGTGTTGGTGCAGGTGGGGTCTTTGATCTTTCTTGTGGATTTCATTGTTTTGGACTTTGAGCCAGACCCGGAAGTCCTATTTATTTTGGGGCGTCCATTCTTAGCCACGGGTCATGCATTAATTTATTTGGCAATAGGGACGGTAACCATAAGGGCCCATGAAAAGGTCGAAGATTTTAATGTATACAAAGCCCTCAAGTTACCAGCCATATATGAGGACCTATCAGTAATTACAGTTATTCACACAGAACTGGAGATGGTTGCATTAGCCAGCAGTGATCCGCTTGAAAGGGCGATCAGGGGTCAACACATGGATGAAGATCTTGAAGTTATCCAAATGATCTAGCTATTAGACCTTGCTAGTGTGTATACTAAGTATAGCAGGAACGAACCACTAGATAGGTTATTCGGACCCTATGTGCCGCCATCTATTGAATAGGCCCCCAAATTGGAGTTAAAGGATTTTCCCAACCATCTGAGGTACGTTTTCTTGGGTGAGAATGAAACTTTTCCCGTGATACTTGTAGTTGAATTGTCTGAGGCATAGGTGACTAAAATATTGGCAGTTCTGAAGAAGAGAAAGTAGGCTATAGGGTGGCAGATGTTTATCCAGGGCAGTAGCTCGGCCTTTTGTATGCACAAATTATTGATGCAAGAAGACTACAAACCAAAAGTACAACCGTAACATAGGCTTAATCCTCTATTGAAAGAAATGGTTAGAAAAAAGGTGATCAAGTGGTTGGATGCAGGGATCATTTTTCCCATATCTTACAGCAAATAGGTGAGTCCCGTGTGGAAGAATTAACTAGTGTTGACTCATACCGTGATTGAATGGAGAATATACATGGACTACCATGATCTGCATAAGGCCACCGGTAAGGATCACTACCCAATCCCATTTATGGATTAAATGCTTGACAAACTTGTAGGTCAAGATTATTTTTTCTTTTTGGATGTATATTTGGGTTATAAACAAATTTATCTACCACTCGAGGATCAATAAAAGATCACGTTGACATATCTGTTCAGTACTTATGCTTTTCGATATATGCCCTTTGGGTTGTATAATGCGCTGGCCACTTTCCAACGGTGCATGATGGCCATTTTCAGCGAAATGGTAGATGATTTAGTGGAAGTTTTTATGGATGACTTCTCAATCTATAGTAGTTCATTTAAAGTATGTTTGAGGAAATGTGAAGAGACACCCCTAGTATTGAATTGGAGAAGTATCACTTTCTGTTGAAAGAAGGAATTTTTCTTGGGCACAAGGTGTCTAAGGCGGGGTTTGAAGTATATAAGGCTAAAACCGATGTGATCTCAAACTTTCCACCCCCTGTCACAATCAAAGGGGTGCAGAGTTTTTTAGGACATGCAGGTTTTTATAGAAGATTCATTCAGTGTTTCTCCAAAATCTCTCATCCCATGTGTATTTTTCTTGAGAAGGAGGTACACTTTGACTTCTCAACTGAATATTTGCAGGATTTCAACTAGCTGAAAAAGAAGTTGACAGAGGCACGGATTCTAGTTGCACCTAATTGGGAGATATCATTTGAATTAATCTGTGATGCGAGTGACACCGCATTGGGAGCAGTATTGGGCCAAAAGAAGGACAAGATCTTTCGTTTGATATACTAGCCAACAAGGCATTGGATGTTGCTCAAATGAATTATACTATTACATAAAAGGAGATGCTAGCCGTAGTGTACGCATTTGATAAATTTAGGGCCTACCTAGTTTGTACTAGAGTTATTGTGTATACTGAACATGCAGCTATACATTATCTGTTTAATAAGAAGGAGGATAAACCAAGGTTGATTAGATGGATCTTTTTGCTTCAGGATTTTGATATTGAGATTCTTGACCGAAAGGGTTGTGAGAACCAAGTAGTTGACCATCTCTCAAGGTTGGAAAATCATGAGCATATGAAGGAGTGAGGGCCTTTTCTGGAAGAGTTTTTGAATAAATATCTTATGAGCTTATCGATCCAGAAGTGTCCTTGGTATGCTTACATAGTGAATGAGTTAGTCAGTGGTCATTCCGCTAAATTCCACGAGCTAGTAGAAGAAGTGGTTGAAACATGACAATAAGTTTTACTATTGGGATGAGCCCTTCGTTTATAAACAAGGTCTAGATCAATGCATCCGTTGATGTGTTCCTGAATGTGAAATGAACAAAATTCTTTCTAAATGATATGTTTTTCTTTATGGGGGACATCATGGTGGTTGAGCGCATTTCCCACAAGGTATCGCAATCTGGGTTTTTCTGGCCATCTTTGTTCAAGGATACAATTGAGTTTGTCAAGAGCTATGATGAATTCCAAAGAATGGGTTCTATCTCGAGACGATATGAGATGCCTTTGAACAACATCTTCGAAGTTGAAATCAAGGGGATAGATTTCATAGGTCCTTTTCCTCCATCTCTAGGGAATCAATACATTCTTGTGGTAGTGTATTATGTGTCTAAATGGGTAGAGGTAGCTGCACTACCTACAAATGATGTAAGAGTGGTGTTGTGATTCGTGAAGAAACAAATCTTCACATGATTCAGAACTCCAAGGACGAATATTAGTGATGGAGGGTCACATTTAAAAAATTCATGGTTTAATGCCCTACTAAGCAAGTATGGGGTAACTCATAAGGTAGCTACGGCTTATCACCCGCAGACTAGCGGCCAAGTGGAGGTGTCAAACAAGGAACTCAAATAAATCCTCCAAATGACAGTAAATGTGCAATAAAAGGATTAGGCTGACAAGCTTGATGATACATTGTGGGCATATCGAACGGCATACAAAATGCCTATCAGTACCTCTCCATATCGATTAATCTTTGGCAAAGCATGTCATTTACCGATGGAATTGGAGCATAGATCTTATTGGGGTATGAAGCGGCTGAATTTTAATTTCAAGGAGGTTGGTGATAAGATGATATCGCAACTCCTCGAGCTTGAGGAGTTTCGACTAAATGTTTATGAGAATGTTAAGATTTACAAGGAAGAAATAAAGAAATAGCATGATAACTAGTTAGTGGAACATTCGTTCAAGCTGGGTCAAGAGGTTTAGTTGTTTAATTCAATGTTGTGACTATTTTCAGTTAAATTGTGCTCCAAGTAGATTGGGCCATTTAAGGTTGTGAGAGTCACAAGTCATGGGGCCATCGAACTGCAGTACTAAAAATTTGACCAAAATTTTTTGGTCAACGGGCAGTGGGTCAAGCATTATTAGTCTGTATAGATTATAGTTAACCTCCATCAACATGGGGAATACATGATTTGGAATGGGTCATGCCACGATGTTAAATAAGGTGCTTTACAGGAAGCAACCCGTGCGTTGTAAGTATTTTGATATTGTAGGTGTTTTTCTTTTTATTTTTAGCTAACTTTTAATGGTAATGGGACACACATCATGGCACATGCAAGGTATATTAATGGGAAGTGATTTTAAGAAAAATTGTTAATGGTTGATTGATCATGATTAGCATCACATCGTGATGCTTATCATGATCAATCACTGGAAAGATGGAATTCCATCACGATAAGCATTACATTGTGATGATTATCATTATGGGATTCTGTTTAATAGACACTCTACCAAGATAACTATCATGTCGTAATGGATTGTCATGGGTTGGGTTTTTCATTAAAACTTCCAAATAACCCAACCCACCAATCTTATTATATAAACCCCTACTCCCAATTATTTCCCCTATTCTAATTTCAGCCATTTTCTCCCCCAAATCCATCCATTTTTTCTTCACCCAAAACTCCCAAATCCCTCCCAACTTTCACTCGGTTTCTTTTTTCTTTGGGTCTTCTTTTTTCCTCTTCAAGAGTGTTATTCTCCTTCATCAACATTAAGGTATGTCGTTCTCTTTCTTTTTATGCTTCTCCTTCTCCTTCGCATTATGTATTTTGTTTTTCCGTGTTTGTGATAGTATTGAAGCATCTTATTGTTGGTTAATCGCGGGCATATACATGTGTGTTGTGGAAAGGCAATGTGATCTATAGGTAGTTGATATGGGTATGTAGAGTGAAGTTAATGAGTTGGGGCATAAAGGGGGCCTTGTTGTGTTGATATTGTCAAAGTAATTATGGTACCTTAACGTGGCTACATTGACATTAATATCGGTTGATTTAGTTAAAAAGTGTGTTGTTGATGTAATTGAATCCCAATTTTTAACATGTTCTTGGTAGATATTGTGTGGTTGCCATTGTTGTATGAACATATCTTAAGCAAATTGTTTGAGTTACCCGTTTTAGGATGCCATTACATAGTATATTGATGTGTACAGTGATGAGTGTGTTTGCTTTGTTGATATATTAACTATGGATTTAGGGGGTACATTGTGTAGTTTATATGGTTGTGCGTAGCAAGTTGCAATGGTTGGATTGCTTTGGTTTTCTTGACATGAAGTTTGAAGTTGGAATCATGTTAGTTATGATAGTGCTATGTGTGTTGTATCAATTATTCTAAGGCTATGTTCCATTGCGTGGTGTCGTAGCATCCTTGTAAATTAATATTGTGTTGTGTCTTGTAAGTGAGTTGTCAATACTACGCACAATGTGTACCCTTAAGTTGTCTGGTTTGTGGTATTGTTGGGGAAGTCTGATGTACCCATTGTGGCACTCGTTTTGGGTTAGTGGTGGTTTGCTCTATATATGTACCCATTTTGGGACTTGCTTTGATTTATTATGTATTGTATGGGTTGTATTGTGTATTGTGTGGGTGTATCCAATGTTTGGGTTTGCTCACGCTAGCTATTTTGTAGGACCATGTAGCCTAAATCATTCACCACCAGGGAAAGTTCCTCGAGGGCTGTACCTAAAGGAGCCTGGGTATCTCAAGAAACGTAGCCACCATGCATGGATATGCTAAGGATACAAAAGACGCTGCTTTGGTATTACGGCTATTAAGGAGATAGGTCGCAAGTGGTTTAAGAAAAACACTGTGGCCAAGTATTTTCCAGTGGAGAGGATTGATAGAAACAGCTTAGCCACTGAGTTCCCCATATTCTAGCCCAGATTTGGTAGCTACAGATAGAGTTTATATTTGAGGATCCGGGTGAATGTAGTGAGGACTTAGTTTGGGAGTTTTATCCAAAAACTGGAACTCTCACGAGATGAGTGAGATAGTTGTATGGGGCTGTACTATTTGGTGGATGGCTGTAGTTGTAAATAACCTCTTAGGGACTGATGGTGAAGCTGACATGATGTTGTTGCGCCACCTGTGGCACAATCCTCTCTAACAACACATTTGGCAGGCCTACTTCTCAAGCCCGCTGCCAAGGGCTGACAGGCTGCTTTCCCCTTTTCTCACACCAACAAGCAAGCACGGTATTGGTTTAAGATTTTCAACCACTGCTTGTTGCCCATTAACTACTACACCATGGTTCTCCGTATGCGGATTTGTGTGGTTTATGCTTTAATGACTGGCATGGAGCTGAACTTCGTGGGTATTATATTGCCTGTATTGCAAAAGGTTCGACGTAGCAACAGATGGCTCTATAGCTTCAGAGGATTACTGACAAGGTTTTTGAGAGGAAGGGGAATCAAGAAGGACCTCGCTGATGTGATTCACCCGCCGGCAACCAAGTTAGTGGATACGACCTCCAATAGGAGGGTCAGAGATACAGGTGAAGACCAAAGTCTGACTCCGCAGGAGCGAAATGCAATGTATGAGAGTTACTTAGAATTTATGTATGGATCTGATATGTTGAAGCTCCGGATCAGAGATCGGCCTACAACAGAGGATGAAATTGACACTCTCCACACCTAATATCAATTGACAATAACGCATGCATCATGTGCTGGATCGAGCCTCCTTTTATTTAGCCAATTGAGAATGATGTCCCCATGGAATATGAGTTTCATTCTGGGGATTCAGATGATGAGGATGATGAGAGTGATGAGGAGGCGGTTGAAGGTTCCACTAGAGTTGAGCCTGTAGGCCACGAGGACCCGGATGACATGGATAGCTGATCAGGGAGTGCTTTCCCTTCTTTTTGTTGATTATTTTGTGCACTGGGGACAGTGCTTATTTTAATTGGGGAGGGGAGCATCCCTGATAATTTATAATATTAATTGGTTGCTTTTTGGTAGTATTAAACTGTTTAAATTTTTTTCTTATATTTGCAATGTATTTTTTTATTATTATTTTCGTGGTTGTACTTTTTATTTCTTATTGATGAATTTTCTTGTATATAAGCATTTTTTTGTTTAGTTATGGATGTATTTAATTTTTTTTAGTGGTTCCTTTGTTTTTCTAACCAGTTCTTTTTTAAGGATAGCCCCCTTGAGCCAGAATAGATAGGTAGTTGGCAAGTAGTGTCGTTAAGTATTTTTTGTCTTTTTCATCTTAGAATAAATAAATCTTCCCAACGATGGATGGATGACGACCATCTTAAGGGATATTCATCTTATTTAGGAGTAGTTTAGGGAAAACCCGTAATGATTGTAAATACATAGCGCAAAACTAATGTCCTAAAGGTTGGCAAAACAACAAATAGTGTTGAACCACAGTCGTGTATACCATGCAGGTTTTTGGTTTGGATATATGCATTTATAAAGCTCGGTACACTTAACGACGTGGACTAATTTAGCGCTTAGTGAGGCATTACTTTTGTGTGATGCTAAGCCAAACCAATGTGCCAAGTGAGGTGAGGAGTCTTGCATAATCCATATGTTGCATCTTACTTGAGAACTTGCCCGGTATGTTATTGAAGAAAAATAAAAGAATTATATTGAAAGGAAAATGATATAGGCCTTCTTTGATATGTCTATAAACCGTAGCCTATTCATATATTATATCACTAGTTAGCCTTTGAGCCTGTAGCCTATTCTAAGTAGTATTTTTTCCTTGATCCTTTTGTTGAATTCCTGATTTTTACACCCTGCTTCCTTTAGCACTGTAGCATAGACTGAGTCTTAATTATTGAATCTAAAGAAGGGTTTGGTTATCTGTAAAAGGTGACCAAGGACAGCTCGTGGTAAAAAGGCCCTATATGAGAAAATGTGATGTGATATAGTTATTGAACAAGAAAAGAATAGAAGAGAAAGAAAATTAATCGAAGAATTTTGGATACTATGAGATAATTAGTGAGTATAATTGATAGAGAGGGCTAAGTAAATGAAGTGAATAAATAATGGGTGATGAAGTTTAAAAATTAAAAGTTCTTAGGGAAGTGTAAGTCACTATCATACAGTTTTCCTACCCGTCCCTCAGCCACTATTACAACCCGTTAAAGCCCTATTTTATTCTTTTCAATCATGTTTAATTAGTGGAGATGGACATTATGGGCAAGCCTATGGTACTTGGTTGCATGCATGTGAGTCTTTGTGAGTGTGAGAGTTGAGCCTCAGTGCTATAAAAGTCCTAATCATGATAATCAATTCAATGAATTGTTAAGAGTTTGGACTATTCCTTCTGTGAGGGAAAAAGTTGGGGATTATAATATGCATATTTGTTGTGTTTCATTTGGGTGGCAAGTTGGATTTTGAAAAGAATGTGTGTTGAGTAAAGTACTGGTGTATGCTCTTGACTTACTAACTTGTTGAGATAGGCTTGGTTGATGGTTTGACAGATGTAATTCTCACTCGCCGGCATAAGGGCTTAGTTGTTATAGTACGTGGTTATGATCATTGTTGTTTAGGTTCATAACTGAGTTCTTAATAGAGTGTTTGAGGATGAACAAATGTTTAAGTGCAGGGGAATGATCTTAGGCAGTTATAAATGCCTTGGACGAACAAAGGTTTAAGTCCTATGTTTTAGCTTTATTTTGAGAATATTTATATAATTTATGAGTGTCTTTTTATTAAATACATGTAAAGTGTTGCTAACCAATGTGATTAGAATTTTTCAGTTTTATTGGGCAGTTTGAGGATGACATAACAAGCTCGAAAGAAAGCTGGACGGAGTAGGAAAAATATAGAAAAGTGACCCCTATCACAATGGGGATCACGGCGTGATAGAAGCTCCATCATGATAAGGATCACGTCGTGATCCCCTTTGTTCTGCAAACAGATAAATCTTTTTCAAGGCAAGATTAAGTAAGGCTAGTTTGGTCTTTTCACCCAAGCATCTATATAAGCATTGGGAAATGTTTTTTCTAGGGGTAGTTCTAATTTTTTGCATTAGAAAAGAGAGGCAATACTTGGGGAATTGAAGACACAAGCAAGAAGATAGAAGACAACCTAGTGTTATCTTTTTCTTTTAATTCTTGTATTGCAATGTTCTTGAATATCTTTCCCGAATTGAATATGAGCTTTAGTGGCTAAATACCCTTGTTCTAGGGTTATGGTAACACACTTTGTATGGGATTAATTTGATATAAAGTAGTACTTGTTCTTACTATTGATTGTTCTCAAGCCCTGTCATTAATGTGTTCCTAATTATTGGCCACCATTAGATGCAACTCTTAACTTGCAAAATACATTGAATCCAATATTCTAGTGAGTGAAATAGGAACGTGAGGAGAGTATTTATGTTGATGACCTTAATCCAAGATTAACAACATAATGAGTAACTAAGACATGATAGTGTATTTAGTCCTTTGCTTGGTTTAATAGGGATGAAAGTGTAATGCATTTATGAAAGTCATATAACACATTCCAATTGGAGTAGTTGTGTGCTTGCATAAATAGGGACTAGAGGTATATAAATTCCTAGTTGTGATTTCACCCACTAAATCAACAATTAAAGAATAATTACCTTTATGGAAGATTAATACTATACTTGTGTATGTGCAATTTCCATAACCCTAAGACTTTTATTTATATCTATCTCGTTGAGTTGTTCACTTTATATTGATTTTACATGTCCATAGTTACGTTAGAACTACCAAATTATCACACCCCTATCTTATTCTCCTATATTACATTATAGATCAATATCTTACTAGAATCATTTGGAAATTCTAATTCATAATTCCAAATCCCTGTTGGTTTGACATCCGGCTGGAAAGAGTTGTTATATTACTTATACAACCGTGTACACTTGCATGTGCTAGGGAATTAATAGCCCCACTTCCCAACCTCCGTTGTTAGTGCGATATGGGTCTTATTATTCATATTTTTACCTCAGTACTCATAATTTATATAGTTTTAGGTAATATCGATCGTGTTGGAGCTTTAGGTCTATCGTGAGCATACTTCAAAGAATTTTGCCAGCCTCTATATAGGCTAGGCATAATTTGTGCGTAGTAGACTAAGTTGATATTATTATGCTTGTGATATGGTCAGTAGTGCGGCTCGGGTAATTTAGGTTGATTTTTATTTTTTCTATTGATTTTCCTATTGCATTTTGGGCGCCCGTGAGAGGACATAGAGGGTGAAGGGTTCCATTTTGGGTCCCAGTCACTGTGTGGAGGCCACAGACCCTGGGAACTATCTTAGCTATTATGAAATGAGTGCGGTGAGATGATCTCTTAGATGGTGGCGTTTGGCTGATCATAGACTCTTTTTACTTTCTGTTTTTTTTTTTATTTATTTTACTACTACTACTGTATTGGTAATTTTGCATATTTACTGTTTGGACTGGTGTTGGCACTATAGGGCTGGGCCCTCATTGTGTTATTGACACTGAAAGGATGTGTGTCCGGTGATGTTATTGACACTAATAAGGGGTGTGTGTCCAGTGATATTATTGACATTGATATGGAGTGTGTCTTGTGATATTTTTGACACTGATAGAGGGTGTCTGTCCAGTGATGTTATTGACACTGACAAGGGGTGTGTGTTCGATGTTGATTACTAGCACTGACAGGGGGTGTGTGCTTGAGGTTGATACTATTCTACTATACTTTCCTACACCCTTGTGTATTTCCTTAGATATGGTTTGTGCTCACCGAGATAAAGGGGGAATCAAGATAGATTTTGTTGTGTTGTTTGTGCCAATCGGTGAGATGGGGCGTGAGGTAGGTTATATTGTGTTGGTTGTATTTATCGGTTGTATGGGATGCTGATAGGTTCTTGTGTGTTTACTTTTATTCCATATTTAGTGGTATCCTTCTATTCGATCCTTATTCGTGGTTCTCACATATGTGGTATCATGGTTAGTAAGGTTGATTGAGTTGGAGCACATGTATGTTTCCTTACTTCATTGCAGGTTTTGGATTCTGGACTCTATAGTCTGTTATCAATCATGTTTGGTTCCTGTAGTTCTATACTAGTATGTTTGATATCTTAGTCTTTTGTTTATTATTAGTTTTACTGCTTCTTTCCTATTTCTGTACTATTATCGACCTATTTTACTTCCTCGCATATTATTTTAACCCAGTCAGCCGATGATATCTACTGAGTAACTTATTTGGTACTCATGTTGCACTTCTGTACCTTTTTCGTTGTATAGATACCGGCACGGGTCATCAGCGACACTAAGATCATGCGAAGTAGACCTAGCTGACTTGCGGAGATTATAGTGAGCTTTTCTGTTCGAGCCGACTATGGTTTCCTTGAATTTGTCTTGCATTATTCAATCTACAGCACACCCTATATTGTATTATCAGCTATAGGATATTTGTATTTTATATCTTTCATTTATTCTGTATAGTAGCTCGACATGCCACTGAAATAAGGTTTTGGGATTCAGTTTTTATGTAATTCGTTGTTGGGTTTTGTTATTATGTATTGTCTTTACTTTCCTTGATGTTTTGGTTATGTTGCGTCTTATAGCCTATTACATGTAGCTCTGGGCTATAGGGTTAGGATTGTCTACAGGAGGGTTGTAGACTCCATCATGATATTTTGGGTCGTGACAAGATGGGATGTAAAAGACACCATAAATTTACTTTTGAGTTGTGACAAAGTGGTATTAGATCTTTAGGTTCACTAGTATCTCTGGATGTAGGAGACAGTGTTGGGTAGTATCCCGTGGATCAGTATGTAGACATTCGTATGTGGTCACTCTTTAGGAAAGACTATCACTTCTTGACTCCTTATGTGTCTTATGTGGTCATGGGGTTTACTACCCCTCCATTCATCTCCACTCTTTCCAGATGACTAGGAAGAGGCCCTCGATAGGAATTAGTGAGATTCCTACTTGCCTTCCCAGAGTTTTAGAATCGAAAGTGAGTGCCAAAAGACTATATCAACAGACACAGATTTTGGGAGTCAACTAGGCTCTAGCGAAGGTAACTTTCATACCATTTCTGTAGAGTGCCAAAATTAATTCGTAAGTACTAGTGGATGTCTCTAGAAGGGAATTATTTGAGGATGAGCTTATTGGTATCTAAAAGGGGTCTTTGATCATTGGGACTATGTAACATCATTTGATAGGATGACTATACATGTCCCTACACTTTATTCCACAAGATATGGAAGGATGTCGGATTGCTTAGGCACCCTTTATGATGATAGCTCACATGGTTACAACAAGACATACCATTGGATAGATCGTCGAATAGTTGGTGTCCTTGAAGAAGCTTTCCATGAGACCTATGGGGTTGTGTTCAGGTGTCCATCAGACAATGAGGGTTTGTAGTGATCCATCTTGGGACAGTAGGGATGATGATCCCATGGTTTGTTCCATATTTGGACACGAGTCCATGGATTGCCCCTTCCTGGGGTTCTTTAGTCACAGCAGCTTAGGAAAAGTAGTGAGAGTTTGGGTCCGTCTCATCCAGCTCTTCCTTAGAATTGTCAGAAGCACTCGAGTAATAAACGATTTATGAGTAAGTGTATGATAGACAAAGATTTTGTGGCAACAAAATATTTATTTGGGTTAGTCCAGTTAGTTTGCTCAGATCCTTCCTCATCCAATCGACAAATGCCTGGATACTCAGAGCAGTCCGCACACCAGGGGTGCATCTTCAGATTCGCAGGGCTATAGTGGCTAGAGTGATTCAGTTCGTGGTCCAAGTCAAAGCCGGAATCGTGGTTATTATGGGTGTGGTGAGTTAGACCATTAGTCTAGAAAGTTCCAGTAGTGTCGGGTCATACAATAGACAGTGATTGTAGACTCAACTCAGCAACAAGTTAGTAAAGATGGTGGTATTAGTTATTCTTTTTATGATGGCATAGGGCTTGGGTTTGGTCTAGGGGGTTCCCCTATTGGGGATACGTTAGTCAGATGGGTCAGTAGAGTCTTCCAATGATTTTTCATCCTACGATTTGTGATTTTGGGAAGGTTGTTCTGGGTGATCTACCTTCGAGCTCTATTTATGAAATAGTTGTATTTTATTCCCCTCATAGCTAGCTTACATTGCACTGGGCATGACTTTAATTATTTCTATCTTACCCTATCTGTGATAGCTTAAGTGGATTTACCCTTGCCGATGTTGT